>JAAGKR010007600.1:0-35772 GCA_011419295.1 Clarias macrocephalus | reverse complement strand
AAACTAATACCATGTTTATGAATTATGTTGCCCAGAGGAAGCATGTAAAGGGAAAAAAGCAGTGGGCCTAAAACTGAGCCCTGTGGAACACCAAACTCCACTTGAGAACATGAGGAATGGTCACCATCTAAATCTACAAACTGATAACAATCAGTCAAATAGGATCTGAGCCACAAGAGGGCAGTTCCCTTAATTCCTACTACCTTTCCTAATCTGTGAAGGAGAATACTATGATCAATGGTGTCAAAAGCTGCACTGAGGTCCAGTAACACAAGTATAGTGACGCAACCCTGATCAGAGGCCCATAGGAGGTCGTTTACTACTTTAACAAGTGCTGTCTCTGTGCTGTGATGAGGCCTAAATCCTGACTGATACAGTTCATTTATGCTATTTTTATGTAGATGTGAACATAGCTGGTGTGATACTACCTTTTCCAAAATCTTGGAGATAAAGGGAAGGTTTGATATCGGCCTGTAATTAGAAAGCAGACAGGGGTCAAGGTCAGGTTTCTTGATTAGCGGTTTAATAACGGCTAATTTAAAGGATTTGGGGACATACCTACTACTGAGTAAACAGTTAATTACTTTCAACAGGGGTTCATTTATTGCTGGTACTATCTGTTTGAGAAAATGTGTCGGTATAGGATCTAAAATACAGGTTGACGATTTTCAAGAAGAGATGAGTGAAATTAGTTCCCTCGCTTCAAGGGGAGTAAAGTGTTCTAAGTTCTGATGTGATGTGGTTAGATCATCTGAATTATTTAAATTGTCTGGTTTCAAAGCCTGAATTTTTTGCCTAATATTTATGATTTTGTTATTGAAAAAGTTGATGAAATCCTCACTATTGCATGATGTTGTTGTGGAGATTTCTGCAGTGGTCTTGTTTTTAGTTAATTTAGCTACAGTATTAAATAGAAATCTTGGGTTGTCTTTGTTATTTTCTATAAGAGTGGAGAGATACGTTGATCTAGCATCACTGAGAGCTTTTTTATAGTTCAGGATGCTGTCCGTCCAAGCTATTTGGAATACTAACAACTAAATACTAATACTAGCCATTTAGGGTCAAATTTTCGAGCGGTTTGTTTTAAAGTTCCTGTGTGGTCATTATACCAAGGAGCGAGTTTCTTATCTCTAATCATTTTCCTTTTAACTGGAGCTACATTATCTAAGCTATAACAAAGTGCTGACTCTAGATATTCATTTGCGTGTTCGAGTTCTGTGAAGTCAGATGGCGATCCAATCAAAGTTGATAACTTTGGAAGATTATTGATAAAGCTCTGTGTGATATTTGATGTAAATGTACATTTAAGGTGGAAGCGCGGTGCTGTGCATACATTATTACTATGACACGCTTTAATCGAGACAAGATAGTGATCTGAGATAACTTCAGACTGTGGAATTGTGGTTATATTTCCTATACTTAATCCGAAGGATAATATTAAATCTAAAGTGTGACCTGCTTTATGAGTGGGTCCTACTACACACTGATTTACTCCAGGACTAGCTTCATTTAAAGCTTCATACTCGTCCTGTTAATCCAGGTTTCTGTTAAACAGAGTATAGGGTGGGCCATTTATGTGGATACACCTTAATAAAATGGGAATGGTTGGTGATATTAACGTTCTGTTTGTGGCACATTAGTATATGTGAGGGGTCAAACTTTTCAAGATGGGTGGTGACCATGGTGGCCATTTGGAAGTCGGCCATCTTGGATCCAACTTTTGTTTTTTCAATAGGAAGAGGGTCATGTGACACATCAAACTTATTGGGAATTTCACAAGAAATTTTAACGTTTTTGGTTTTAGACCCCCAAGGTCTCCCGATCTGACCCCGTTAGACTTTTATCTTTGGGGTCATCTGAAGGCAATTGTCTATGATGTGAAGATACGAGATGTGCAGCACCTGAAACTACGGATACTGGAAGCCTGTGCTGGCATTTCTCCTGCGGTGTCACAATGGGCAGCACATTGAACACATTTTATAAGTGGTCAGAAACTTGTAAATAACTCATGAAAGAATAAAGTTACGTTAAAACCAAAAATTTCTTGTGAAATTCCCAATAAGTTTGATGTGTCACATAACCCTCTTCCTATTGATAAAACAAAAGTTGGATCCTAGATGGCCGACTTCCAAATGGCCACCATGGTCACCACCCATTCCCATTTTATTAAGGGGTCGTTAATATCACCAACCATTCCCATTTTATTAAGGGGTATCCATATAAATGGCCCACCCTGTATATCAAATTGCTGATCTGTGATAATTTCATTAACAATACCTGCTTTAGATGTGAGAGATCTAATATTTAACAGTATTAGCTTCAGATCAGAGGTGCTGGCTGCGCATTCAGTGTGATCTGAGTTTGTGGTGTCTATCTTAAATTACTAAAACAGACTTTCTGAGTCTTTCTAAGTTTATGTTTATGTTTAGCTTGGGGAACAGACACAGTCTCAATATGATGAACCCTGAGTGACGACTCTATGCAGACGGTTTTAGCCTGTCTGCTCCCTGGCCTGGGCTCTGGATTGTCACCGATTAACTAGGCATCTTCTGAGACTATGTGCTATACTGCAAGAAATGAGAGCAGCACCTTCCCGAGTGGGATGGACACCGTCCCGCCCTAACAGGCCATTTTTGCCCTCAAAGGTCTTCCAGTTGTCTATGAAGCCCACGTTGTTTTCGGAGCACCACCTGGACATCCAGTGGTTCAGCGACCATAACCTGCTGTAAGCTATGTCGCCACGTATCATTGGGATGGGACCAGAGCAAACTACTTCATCGGACATCACCTTCACTATTTTAATCACCTCTGTAAAGTTAGCCTTGCTAACCTCTGACTGACGAAGGCGTATATAGTTAGCTCCAGCATGTATCACTATCTTGGAGAACCTATGCTGACCTAGAGCCTTAATATTACCTGCTATGTCCGGTGCTCTGGCTCCCGGGATACACCTGACCACTGCCGCTGGCGCCCCTAAAGGCCTAGCTAATTTCACGTGCCTCAGTATAGAGTCTCCTATAACCAGAGCTCTTTCAGGTTTCTAAGCGGGTGCATCACTGAGGAGAGCAAACCTGTTGGACACGTGAAGCGCAGAAAAGATGTGTTCCGGTGGGCTAGCCTTAGCATTAGCTTTGGCTGAACGAGTATGCCGCCGAGTTGTCACCCACTCGCCCCGCTGTGAGGGCTCTACTGCCGAAGTCGGGGGCTGGTTATCTCCGCCTGCGGCACCCAGACTTTCCGCTATGGGAATAACGCTGCTCTCGCGCTCTCTAACCCTCTCTAAAGTCTGGATGCGCTCCTCTAATGCTAACATCTTCTCCGTCAGGGTGCTAACTAACACACACCTATCACAAATAAAGTTATGGATTCGCTTGTTGTTGGTGAGATGATACGCGCGTTCTTCCAAAAAGCGCAAAAAAAACGGATAAAGTCCAGTAGTATTAAAGCGTAAAAGCCAGTTTGTTATTTAGTAAAAATGGGAAAAATATATAATTATATATATATATTATCTAAAACGCTGTTACCAACAGACGAGGAACTTTCGCGGGAACAATACGAAAAACAAGAAGCTACGTCACCAAACAGGAAGCCACGCTAGTGACAGGTAGGCGTGCAGGGAGAAGAACTGGAGTGGAGTCTTAGGATCTGGACGTGCTAGGTTGATCTACTGTAGCTGACTCGTGACAGATTACCAATAAGTTTGTTCTGCTAGGGGGAAACAGTTCATCATCACACAATGCATCAGGGATTCCTTGAATAAATTTTATATTTATTCTCCCCAACAATTCATTGTATAGAGGTTGCCAACACGTGTAACACCATACAATGTTTTTTAAGGAACTAGTGACATTACGTCTTCACAGTTTTCCAACAACATTTTTATAAAAAAGACTTTCCACTATTACTGGGTCCGCACACAATACAAGACAAAGCTACTAACATCCTCGCATCAAAAGCAGAGACATTCATGCATTCATGTTTGATCAAGTTTTAAAACACAACAAAAGCATAAATCAGACATATACATATATACACATATATTCACATATACAATTATACACATAGACGTATATACATAAAAGAGTCTTAATAACCGTAAGGTAGAGTAGTAAAGTCAGCCAGTAAAACGCGCTTATCGTACCCCTCGGTAACCCTGAACCTTTTCAACTGTGGCTTGTTTTTCAAATGAAAGCCCTTTTTATCTCGCACAATTTGATTTTGTGTGGTTATAAACTGACTAGTTTGATCCGGATTTTTTACATGATTATCCACCAGGTCTGTCAGTGATTTTAAATTGACTACTTCAGAATTGTTGAATTGTTGTTCAGAATTTAAAGTGATATCTTTAGCTTTCATTGTTGTTTTACCTTTTATAGATTTGTAACTTTTGTACAGTTTTTGTTTCTAATTCGCCTGAAAAATCGCTCAATGCGGGCATTAAAAATTACACAATCGATATCAGTGTATAAACACCTTTCCTGTAATCGATCGATCAAATTGTAGAGCTCAGATAAATGTCTTTTTTCCGTTAAAACGGTGTTTCTGCTATGTTTGTGTTTGTTGTGTTTGTTTGAAACTTAAAAAGTGATTCCGTTAATATGCGCTCATGCCAGTCTCAGAGAGATTTCTTTTTTTTGCTGTTAAAACTGTGTTTCCGTTGTGTGTGTGTGTGTGTGTGTGTGTGTGTGTGTGTGTGTGTGTGTGTGTGTGTGTGTGCTTGTTGTGAAACTTAAAAAGTGAGGTGGGGAGAGGGAGGAGGAGTGTTACTGTGTAAAACAAGGTGAAGGAAGGGGCTAATTCCACACACACACACACACACACACACACACACACACACAGCGTCTGCGCGCACCAACGGAAACACTTATCTGTCAGGATTTATTTGTATTTTTTTAAAGGTAAAGTGCAGATTAATTTGTTTTATTTTCATTTTATAGATTGTATTAATTATTTTTATGTATTTATTTTTTTGGGGCTGTGGAACAAATAATTTGAGTTTTCATTATTTCTTATGGGAAATGATGATTTGATTTATGAGTGTTTTGGAACACGAGCCCACTTCCGGAACAAATTATGCTCGTAATCCAAGGTTCCACTGTATTTGTTGATGTATTCGCATTTAGTCTTTTTATCAATTAGCCAGGACGGATATCCTGAACCTTCCTGTTTTGTCTTTAGAAACATTTTAATGTAGTCTGTAAAAAGAGTGTCGGATGTGTTATCAAAATGCCAAACTTCAAAGACTTTTTGAGATTTCAAAGAAATGTTGTACCCTTTTTCTACTGCTTTTGCAATTTCGATAGAAGCCCATGTCCCAATAAGGGCTCTATCCCGATTTGAGTGGGTACACTGCTTTTGCTGAAGCTCAGCACATGTTCTGCATAAAGGGAAGAACACGCCGCTCTAGCCCCAACGGTTGCGGAGATACGCCACGTTAAATGCGGCCGCGGTTAATCGCGTCTAGTGGCCAAACGGGGAGGCCTAGCGCCACTAGATCCGCTTCTTCTGCTCAACGAGACGCATCCAACGATACCAGGGACGCCACTCTAGCCCCAACGGTTGCTGAGATACGCCATATCGAAGAAACGGCGTTTAAATGCCATGATAAACGCCACTGCGGTTAAACGCGTCTAGCAGCCGAACGGAAAGGCCTAGCACCACGGGACAAAGATGGGCTTCTTCTGCGGGACAAGACGCATCCAACGATACCAGGCTCGCCGCTCTAGCCACAACGGTTGCGGAGATACGCCATATCGAAGAAACAACATTTAAACACCATGATAAACGCCACCGCGGTTAATTGCATCTGGCGGCCGAATGGAGAGGCCTAGCGCCACGGCACAAAGATGCGCATCTTCTGCGGGACAAGACGCATCCAATGATACCAGGCCGCTCTAACCGCAACGGTTGCGGAGATACGCCACGTTAAATGTGGCAGCGGTTAATCGCATCTAGCGGCTGCATGGAGAAGCCTAGCACCACGGGACAAAGATGCCCTTCTTCTGCTGGACAAGACGCATCCAACGACACCAAGCACGCCGCTCTAGCCCCAACGGTTGTGGAGATACGCCGTGTTAATGTGGAATCGGTAAATCGCGTCTACCAGCCGAATGGAGAGGCCTAGCGCCACGTGACAAAGATGCCCTTCTTCTGCTGGACAAGATGCATCTAACGACACCAGGCTCGCCGCTCTAGCCCCTACGATTGTGTAGATACGCCATATCGAATAAACAGCGTTTAAATGCCATGATGAACGCCACAGCGGTTAAACACATCTAGCAGCCGAACAGAAAGGCCTAGCGCCAGGGGATAAAGTGGTGCTACTTCTGCTGGACCAGACACATCCAATAACACCAGGCACGCCGCTCTAGCCCCAACGGTTGCGGAGATACGCCGTGTTAAACGCGGCCGCGGTTATTCGCGTCTAGATCCGCTTTTTCTGCAGGACAAGACGCATCCAACCTTACCAGGCTCGCCGCTCTAGCCCCAACGGTATGCGCAGGTATGCCATATCAAAGAAACGGCGTTTAAACGCCATGATGAACGCCACCGCGGTTAAACGCGTCTAGCAGCTGAATGGAAAGGCCTAGCGCCACGGGACAAAGATGCTCTTCTTCTGCTGGACTAGACGCATCCAATGACACCAGGCACGCCACTCTAGCCCCAACGGTTGCGGAGATACGCCGCGTTAATGTGGAATCGGTTAATCGCGTCTAGCGGCCGAACGGAGAGGCCTAGCGCCACGGGACAAAGATGTCATTCTCCTTCGGGACCGGGCACATCCAATGACACCAGGAACGCCACTCTAGCCCCAACGGTTGCGGAGATACACCATATCAAACAAACTACGTTTAAAAACCATGATGAGCCCAGCCTCACCCTTCTCTCGTCTTCCTCAGTAACACTTCCTCCTCTCTTATTTGTCTGATGCTGACAGCTGTTCTCTGGGTACCTGTGACTTCAGTCGCTCGATAGTTCAGGACTGGAATTTCCTACAGTCTACCTGAGCCTCCAGGAACAAACTGGACTCCATTTAATTTTAACACATCTCCTGTTACACTGAACTTCCAGTACACATTATTATGCTGATCAATCCCTGCTATCCGTTATCACCCAGATGAAGATGGGTTCCCTGTTGAGTCTGGTTCCTCTCAAGGTTTCTTCCTATTATCATCTCAGGGAGTTTTTCCTTGCCACCGTCGCCCTCGGCTCGTTCATCAGGGACAATCTTATCATTTTGATTCATACACAATCACATTTCATAGAAACTTAATTCTTTTGATTGTGTAAAGCTGTTTTGCGACAAGGTCAATTGTTAAAAGCGCTATATAAATAAAATTGAATTGAATTGAATTATTTGACAGGCAGGAGGAACTACTGTGCGGGACAACTTTCTCACAAACACTAACAGAAACACTGCCTCATCAGGAAAATTAACAACAAACATCTTTAATGACACTCGTGTACACACACTCTAACAGACTCACTGCTGTAAAGTAGAAATAAAATAAATTAACCTGCACTTTACCTTTGAAAAAAGTAAAAATAAATCCCGACAGATGTGCAGGCACTGTGTGTGTGTGTGTGTGTGTGTGTGTGTGTGTGTGTGTGTGTGTGTGTGTGTGTGTGTGTGTGTGTGTGTGTGTGTGTGTGTGTGTGTGTGTGTGTGTGTGAAGCTAAACTAAGAGGAGATTTGGAATGAGCCCCTCTCCTCTCCCTCTTCTCGTCTTACTCAGTAACTCTTAATCCTCTCTTATTCGAGTTTCACACACGCACACACACACACACACACACACACACACACACACACACACACACACACACACACAAACACTAACGGAAGCATTGCCTTATCGGGAAAATTAACAAGGAACATCGCTAATGACACTTGACTGAGCTCAGACGAAACGACTCACTGCTGTAAAGTAAAAATAAAACAAATTAACCTGCAGTTTACCTTTGAAAAGAATTGCGACAAAGCAGGAGGAGGGGTGTGTGTGAAGGGGCACGGTGTCCAATGACGCGCGCATAGACACATAACAAAATCAGAAGTTAAAGTTAAGTTAAGCCTTTATTTGTCATATATACATTACAGCACAGTGAAATTCTTTCTTTGCATTTCTCAGTGTAACTGAGGTCAGAGCGCAGGGTCAGCCATGGTACTTGGGTTAAGGGCCTTGCTCAAGGGCCCAACAGTGGCAACCTGACTGACCTGGAAATCAAACCATCACTCTTCTAACTCAGTGCCTTAGCACTCTGAGCCACCACTACCACAGTGCAGGCTGACAGAGAGAGAGAGAGAAAATGGATTTTTCACACGTGGTTACAGTGTTATAGTAAACAGTATTTGCGTGCTACATGATACTTGGTAACCCAAGACTTGCTCGTTTTTCAAGTCAAAATTTAGTTAAAATTTTTGCTCGTCTTGTGGAACACTCTGAAACCAGGTTACTCGCAATCTGAGGTTCCACTGTACACGGTATCTCAAATGTTTTAGATCTCTTTCTATCTCCATGGTCTTTCCTGATGTTTATTTCTTTAAAACAATACTCAAGGCGTTTATCTAAAACACAATAATCTGCTCTGAACTGTCGATATTGAGATGTTTATCTGCTACTTCTGCTCTGTGAAGCTTCATAACGGCTCTAACCTGAGGTGCTGGTTGTTAATTGGTGATTTCTGAGGCTGGTGACTCTAAATGAGCTTCTCCTCTGCAGCAGTAAGTTTTGGTCTCGCTTTCCTAGGAAGGTCTTCATGAGAGACAGTTTCATCATGGAGCTTGATGGAGTTTACAAACACACTTGACACAATACTGTTGTTGCAAGAACTGTTCCAGAACAGCTGACCTTCATGTGTTAAAATAACTTACTGTTGATGTTATTTAATTACCTAATACCATACAGTATGTGTTATTTCATAGTTTTGAAATCCCCAGTATTCAAAATCAGAAAAACCAAGAAATTTGCAAGTGATCCCAAACTTTTGAGCTGTAGTATACAGTATGTATGTGTTATACAGTACACACACACACACACACACACACACACACACACACACAATGGAAATGGACGTTAAAACAGACACACAAAGACACCAACAGAAAAAACAGAAACATCACACACACATGGACACACACACACATGGACACACACACACATGGACACACAGTTCCCAAAATCCCAGAGTTCTAATATACAAGGGGCTTCATAAATCACAGGAAAGGATTCTGTTTATATCATTTATTTTATTTATTTAAATCTAAAAACATTAAAGAATCAGATACTTAAATTAATATTTTTTGGTATCTCTCCATTCTTTAAAACAATAAAATAAAGAAATGAATGTTTGAAGGTAGGAAATACGTCAGGCTTATTAAAATTACTAGTGTAACTAATAAACAAGGAAATATAGATTTAAAAAAATTCTGAACAGTGTTTTATTTTACCACCCTTTAATAGTGAAGTACAGCTTATTGGAGTTCCCAGAGCCAGGGGTGGAAAACAGTTGAGTAATTGTACTTCCCTAATAAAGTATTATTCTGTGTATTTTGCATTTTCCTGAAAAATTATTAATTACATAAAATAAATGTAAATATTTATAAATATATGTTTACATGTTTCTTCTTTTCTCCCCCATTTAAATGACAGAATACACCAGCCAAACTGGCTTGGCTTATCATCTAATCATTTTAGTTTACCATCCAATGAATTCTGTTATCATATAAATAATATAGAATCAAGCCAATAATTTTTTGCCTTTAGTATTCTACAAAATATAGTGAGTGCTATAGTTATCTGTGTGTGTAAATATAGATGATTCACCAGATGCCAGTGTAGAACCTAAGGATGAGTGACCCTGGCTGATAATAAATGGCAGTCTTTGTGAGATACAGTGGAACCTTGGAATACGAACGTAATTCATTCTGGAAGCGGGCTCATATATCAAATAGCAGGTGTGTGTGTGTGTGTGTGTGTGTGTGTGTGTGTGTGTGTGTGTGAGTGTGTGTGTGTGTGTGTGTGTGTGAAAAGTGCACTGTGTCAAATGACACGCAGGCTGATACAGAGAGAGAGAGAGAGAGAGAGAGAGAGAGAACGGATCTTTAACCTCTGTAATGAGACTTTCTGTTGCTTTACACACGCACACACGTGTGTTATAGTAAAGATTACATGTGCGCTGTACACGCACAGATGTTGATTATATCAGTGAGAGACATGCACTAAGACCCAGCAGGGGAGATGATTACCCACAATTTCACAGCACAAGAGAGAGAAACCGTTGGCTCAGTTGATACTACATGATACCCGGTACTCATAAACCAAGACTTGTTTGTTTTCCAAGTCAAAATGTTTTAAAAATCTTTGCTCGTCTTGCAGATCACTGGCAAACTGCATTACTCGCAAACCGAGGTTCCACTGTAATTAAAATTTTTTGAATTTATAAAAAAGCAGCAAACTTATTTAACTAAATGATACTTTTGGGTAATGGTAAAGTAATGGCTTCAGAACAAATTTTGCCTTTTAACATTTTTAGAGAAGTGATGCATTTCTTTTCAAATGAGAATATGACTAAAATAATTTCATCTGTTAAAATATTTAATGTTTTAATACTGGACTACATTTTAAAGTAAAGATTGTTTTGTATTTTATTATTATTATTATTATATATTATTATTATTATTATTATTATTTCTGGACTGGGTTTTTCAACAATATTACTAGTACAATATTCGAGTAAATAACCGACTAAACTTTATCTAAACTTCTCAATGCCCCGCCCACATTGACCATGCCACTCACTAATATAGCTATTTTCCATTTGAGAAATAGAAGAGTTGGGGTTGTTTATCCTGCGTGAAAAACTTTTCCATCTGATTGCTTTCTCCAAGTCACTGTAATGTTCTCTGCCCACCCATGATCAGTGATTACCTGCTTGATCTGAAAAATAGGACTTCATTACTCAATGATAATAAATGATAGAGACACTATGTGAAAGCTGTAAACATGCTTCAGAAACGAAATGCTTGATAAAAACTCTGACTGCAATAATGAGCAGGAGAATGTACATTATAATTGGAAGATGAGACCCACCTTTGCCAAGATGGCCGTCATTGTTGCAGGATCATTAACATCCTGATTGGACTGAACTTTCACCTTGAGAATTTGCTGTTCTCCTGTGACTCCTGAATGTTGAAATGCAAAAACCACATATAAATAGAAGTATGAACACAAATTGGCAATTAAAGCAGTTAACGTGTCTGTAAATATGAGAATGATGAAAACTTTAACTCACCTGCATAACAGAAGAAAGGCATGATGTCTGAGCATAATGCATCAAGAGCCTGACCTTTATTTAAATAACCACAGTTTTCATTCCACAGGGCATTATCAGGTTTTCCAGATGCCCAACTGATGATAGAAAAGGTAGTTTTGTCTATCCACTTCCAGCCATCTCTGAACAGACCAAACCAAGTCCAGCCAGAGGCCAATCCCAAGATAGCTGAGTTTGATGTTGCATCAGTAGCACTTGCCAGATCAGTATAATGTGTTCTGCAGTAAGTCTGAGCTGCATACCATGATAAGCTAGAACTGACACGAATATACTTAGAGTTCCCAGTTGTATTGTCTAAAAATATAAAAAGTAAAAGATAATTACCACTTTTTAAATATAAGTTATATAAATATATATATATATATCGTAAGATGACTTGTAATCAAGATCTTTAATTAAGATCATCTTAACAATCTTCTTGTGCAAAATGACTAAAATGTGAAGTGTGTGCTTAACCTGGGCTTGGACCAGTTTTTTTTTTTTTTTTTTAAGATTTTTCTTACAGAAGTTTTAGCACACTGATCCACCAGGCAGCATTAACAGATAATGTGCTGCAAATACCAGAAAGGTCGAGAGATTAACAAAATACAGTAGGATTTAGGACGGCTCCATTGCTGAGATTGCAGCAGAAACAAACTCTCCACTGACTACGAGGGGCAAATATTCAGGAAAAAAAAAAAGTAAATAAATAATGAGATGGAAAACAAACAGACACACATCTACTTTCTTGAACAACTGATTTCAGTTTAGGTGAGAAAAACATTGAGTTTTCATTGACTCGACAGCTACTTGGTTCACCATCCAATCTTTACTCAGATATAAAACAGATTAAAAAAAAAAAAGATTTAAACAGATATAAAAGTATATACTTTTTTTTTGTGGATTTTTCCCTGATTTTCTCCCTAATTTAGTCGTGTCCAATTCCTCCCCGACACTAGGGGGCTCCCACATTAAGGCTACTGCTACCACTCAGCCGGGAGGCCCGAAGACTATCACGTGTTTCCTCCGAACCACGTGACGCCAGCCGACCACCTCTTTCTGAACTGCTCATTCACGCACGTAACACACTCGGAGGACGGCGCTATCCGCTCTTTCCGTTGTGCGAGCTCACAGACGCCCCTGATTGGCTGTAGAGCCGTGATTAATGTGGGAGCACTAAGTACCTCCCATCCCTCCCCTCTGACAGAGCTCGGCCAATCAGCTCTCTCTAGGCGTCACTCGGGAATCGAACTGGCGGTCTTCGGAAGATAGGGCGAGCACTTTACCACTGCGCCACTAGGAGGCCCCACATTTTCTTAATTACACAGGAGTTTCTTTTCCTTTATACCGCAAACATACTGTGGAATAAACACAAACACCTGTGCAATAAACCTGTGCACCCACTGAACCAAGAAACATACTTAATTACCAGCCTCACGTAGGCTGGTGTAGTTTATCTGGTGCTACACTGGAAGTTCTCAAGCCTGGTCCTGAAAATGTCCTGCACATTTGAGTGTTTTCTCTTCTTCATCTACTCTTATTCAGGACACTCTTTTAATTAGCTGAATAGGTAAAATAGGACAAGTGGTCCTCCAGGACTCCTTCACTAACTGAAGGAGGTCTGTGACTATCTATCTGTCCACACAGATGTTACAAGAACACACTTTACAGTAAATTAAATCAATAAAATGTTTCATATTAAATGTACTTTTTCATAGAAGCTAAACAGGTTACTAGATAACTAGCTCTACACTATCTGCTAAATGCATCAAATGTAAGAGTTTATAAAAGATTGTTTTGTCCAAATTAAGATAAACAGTGGTTTTTATTAATAGAACATTTTCTATTGATAAAACAACTGCTGTTCCTTACCAAAGCAAACAAAAGGGTTTGCGTTTGCACATTGTGCGTCGTACCAACCAAATGATAGAAACTCAACACACAGTCTATTTCCACCACCATTGTTAGGCTCTCCTGAATACCATGATGTGAAACCCAGAGACACATTTCCCATAGACCAACGCCAGCTGTGGATGTCATTGTACAGTCCAATCCAAGCACTGGAACTAAAGTTTTGTATCTGTGCTTCATTCTGAAGTCGGGCCATCTGATCATTGCTTTTGACGATAGCCAGGTCGGTGTGTCTAGCTTGGCAGTAAGCCTGGGCATCACTCCAATTTTTCCCCGACAGGACCAGGTGGTACTTAAAATAGACAGAGTGGATGACGGGAATTCCTAAGGTGGAAGGTTTTAAACATATTACGGTTTGTTAGCTCTGCGTCAGAAGTCCAACTCCTAATTTATTTAATTTTTTTTCAAGATTATATTTTTTGCTTTTTCCTATTTTTCCTATTTCATTTAAAAACATGAAATACATTTCATTTGTCTAGAAGGATGCAGGGTACCAATCAGGTATACACACATACACACATACACACTTCTCTCACCTGTGAAAAACAGGAGTATGAACAGATGCTGCTCCATAACTACTGATAGGTTGAAACTAAAAAATAAGATTAAAAGCACTGCCTCCAGTAAAACTGAGATCAGTCATTACACATGATTTATCTGACATTGTATTTGAATCAGTACACAGACGTTGTAATTAATAATAGAATTATTAAAAGTTAATCATTCAAGCACGTGGAACAGGATAAACTAATCATTAGGAACTATAGTAAACATAATTTATAATTATTAAAGCTATTTAAGACTCACAGCTCAATCAGTAAAAATGTCTTTCTTACATCATGTGTGAACTAATTGAACAATAAACACAATAAGAATATGTCTTTGACAATTCAACAATGTTCATTGCTTATTTAGAGTTCCTTTGTTATAATTGTTTGGGCCTTCTAATATTTTAAAATCGAATTAAAATGTAAATGGATCAGTTACTCCGGTTCCTGCACTGAAGTCTGTGTTTCTAAAATATTTTTTAAAATAACTATCATCATCTGACAGCGTAAAGATCTTTGTACAGTTCTGCTCTGTAAGAACATAAAATATACTAAAAACATTAATTACCCCACATGTGTAAATGTATAAAAAGATTTTTTTTTAAAAAACATTTTCCTTTATGAAGTAGTAGTAAATAACTAAAACATACCTGAAATTTGTGCGAGGTAAAGTATTTGTGTTGTAGGTTTCTCGATGTCAAGCTCTGCCAGATTCAAAGAGAATTTAGAATCCTCCCTCTCTTTCTTTTTTGTTACTTTACAAGACAGATTGGATGGAAATGTGAGATCGATGGGGCATGATTTAAACAAAACATATGCCTGGTGATTTTATGACGTCATCTGTGTGTGTAAAAATAAAAAGATTCAGTTCCGTTTTTATGATTACAACAGTGTCATGACAAACAATTCGAATACACTGTAGGGTAAAATGTGCACTAATTAAACCAAAACAATGAAGTTGGGATACATAAATGTAGTTTGCAAGATTATTTACAAAAACAAAAATCATAAAATTGTGATAAAAAAAAAAAAATCTTAGTTAGTGTAAAGCTGAATTAAATGCTGTGTTTGGTTTAAATCCAATGTTGTGCCACACATGCAGAACTGAATAGAAATCTTGTTATTTTGGCAGGTTAAATATATTTGATTTATTATTTCTAGCAAAACAAATGATTTATTTTTGTACTGTATTTTAAAAAGAAAAAAAAGGCTTTTGGGTGCAATTAATATTTATAAACACTTGCTGGCTAAGAAAGAAAGAATGGAAGTAAAGAAGTAAGTTGCTGCTGGGATTTAAATGAGCAAACACTTGAGAGTTCTTTAATTGTATAATTACTGCAGTGATAGATGTGTTAAAATCCTTTTAACTGATTCAGTCAGGAACTTCGTATTTCTTACACAGCAACGTGGGAGAAATGTCCTGAGGTCATGGAAAAAAATTATACTGTGTTTCATAAGAATCATATTTTTCTGCATCAAGCAAAAACAACAACTAAAGAGATAACGCTGTTATACGTTGTAATTAATGCAATCGGCTTTACTGTCCAACACATTATTAAACCCTAAAATGAGAGTACTGAACAAAAGTAGTAAAAAAATTATTAGAAATCATTAAGACATTTGGTCAGGTTGCATCACAAGATTGTGATTGTGCGTGATTCCACATGTGATGTGAACAGGATTGGGACTAAACAGCTGTGTGTCCATAAGAAAACCACTTGTTAGTGAGACTCATCAGAAAAAAAAAAAAGAAAAAAAAACTTCAGTTTGCTAGGGAGTATAAAGATTTGGAACGACAGAAAAAGTGAGTCCAGACTGAGCCTATTTCAGAGCGACGGGCATGTCAGGGTAAGAAGGGAGGCACAAGTCCCCTGTACAAGCCTCTGGAGACAGTGTTATGATCTGGGGTTGCTTCAGTTGCTCAGGTCTAGACTCAGCAACGTTATGTGGCAATAAAATGAAGTCACATGACCACCTGAGTGTACTGAATGGCCAGGTTATCATATATGATGATGACTGTGCAAAGATTTATGAGGCTAAATTTATGATGTAATGGAAAAAAAATTACATAAGGTTTAGACTCCTCCATCTCCAGTACAACATTTTAGCCAAACATTAATGCAACCATGAAAGTAAATGGTATTGGAAGTACAGTAAGTCTCACACGACATACAAACAGGTTCCGTTCCGAGAGCTTGTTCATAAATTCAATAAACACTGTCTAGGTTCTAGGATACTAACGCAATTGCTATACACACTATATTACAGGACAGTGTTCTTTAGAATCGTGCCAATGGTTGAAGAATTCGTGTTAAAACTTGAGCAATGTCTTGGGAGCTTCCGGACATCCTGGGATGCATGTTGCAAGCATGTGACAATGTCTGCTGGTGATGTATATTCTATGATTGAACATTGAATGTTTGTATCTTCTAAAGTTCGTAACTCAAAGGTTCATATGTAGGAGACTTACTGTATTGGAAATAAGGTCGTCAAAACATTGACAGAAGCAGAATATTATAGTAAGCACCCTTTTTTTGGTCTGAATCTTTTTTTTAATTATATCAAAATACAAATTAACTCTGTGAAACAAACTTTTTATTTGGGAAACAAGCAACAGTTAAACAATGTGCAAAAAAGTTTTAAATTAGCAATGTAAGAATCAGTGTAGGAGGCCAACACCATGAAATCATCAAATCACACATCAAACATATAAATGAAAGGTTTGGTAAAGACTGGGACTAAGGCACAGAGCTATTCTCCCCAACTGGTGCATGTAATACTGCACCAGTAGTTAAAATGACATAAAAAAGTAATTTTAGACTGTGAGCGAGAGGGAACAAAATTGATGGAGTCCAATACTGGGCCTACTGGGCTTTGGGAGTTTTAATGCAATTTAAATTGAATTTAAATTTTTTTTTTAAAAAAATAAAAACTTTCTTTGTATAGAATCATTAACATGTCACATTGTCTCTAAGACGCTACACAGAAATAGAAAATAATATATAATATATTTATATATTATTTTATAAATATTATAATCATATGAATTATACATAATATAATTAATATATATATATATACCCATTGAGTTTTAAGGGGAAAAAAGTCCCTGAGAAGACAATAGGAAGAAATCTCTAAGTTGTCACATCTGTGCCACCGCAGTCTCGGGGAATAAGATCTAGCTCGCCGGATTACTGAGCCAACGCTTTGTCTCACCCTAGTGTGTCTATGTGGTTACCTGTCTTCACGTTAGCACGAAATTAAGTTCACCTGTGTCTCCCCTGTGTGTCTCCCTATTTATTCCAGTCGAACCCGTAGCACTCCGTCCGTCCGTTCACTGGTCAGCACCTTGTTGTCAAATGGCCCACTCATTAACCACGTGTTTGTGCTTTTTTCTCCCCCAGGACTGAACAGTGTCTGCAGGTTGGAGCGCCCGTTTGTCTGGACCATTCTAGATCAAGGTCAAGTTGATCAGCTCTAAGTCTGTCTGTTAGTTTTGAGTTGTCTTGTTTATTTTTTGTTTGCCCGCCTGCAGACCCGGCCTGGGGAGTCATTTCTACTTAAAGTTATTTTGTTTGCTGTTAAAGAAAGAAAGACTTAAAAAGTACCCTGCATCTGCGTCCGCCGCTCAGTGGGATAAATCATGACATAAGTAAACCATTGCTGTCTTGTTTTTATTTTGTTATGTGCTCTTCACAGGTGATTTTACGTTTAAACCCAGTTGCTTATCCATCTTCCTTCAGGAAAAGAAGCTTATGCAAACCACCCTGTCCTTTTCGACCTTCTTTAAACCAAATCACAGTGACTGACAGAGACTAAGCTGAGTAAAAATGTCTGCATACTCTCAGGGAATTGTCACAGAGACATCCACCCTGTTCCTTAACTTTAACTGAAATTTAAGAGTGCAGTGACATATGTGTTTGATCCATAATTATCCATGCAGAAATCATACTAGGTCAGCTGTACAGTAGATGTTTTTGAAGACATATTTTGAGGCTGGCTTCTTTTTAAAAACTGTAATGTTAAAAGTAGCATGTTAACTCGTGTTTTTCTGAAAGAAAAAGCACGAAGCCTGCTGTGGCTTTAGCCCAGTGACTTTGCCAGACACTACAAGGAAAACTTAAAAATGATAGACCAAAATGCAAGACACCAGATAGTCTTTTAAATATTTGCTATAAAAGGGTCAATAATCGGGCATAAACTGTGCAAGAGAGTCGGGGAAAAGACTTGGTGATAAACAGAGGTGGACACAGGAGTACCTTCTATAGACATTATGGGGGGGCCTGGAGATGCTGACTGTATTCAGGACAAAGTAGAAAAAAAATTATATCAAATGTGCAATTAAATCTTCAAGACAAAGTGTAATTTGTACATTTTTATTTTTGTATTATTCTTGAATTATAAGTTCATTCTACTTTAATATTCAAAAAAATTATATTTAATTAAAATAACATTTTCCATATATATATATATATTTTTTTCTTTTCTTTTCTTTTTTTTAAAATTTATTTCATTACATGCAAAGTGAAATATTTTAAGCTTTTGTCCATTGGAATTCAATGATTATGGCTTCCAGATCAGGAAAAAAAAAATTGAGTATCTCAAAATAGTTGGATATTTTCTAAGATCAACCACATCAGGTAGTAAAGTACAGAAATTCTGAAAAATTATGTTAATTTCTGCAACTCACTACTTGGTCGGGACTTTTAGCATGAATTTCTGCATCAGTGTGACATGGCATGGAGTTGATCAGTCTGAGGTGCTGCTGAGGCATTAATAAAGACCAGGTTGCTTTAATATCAGCCTTTAGCTCATCTGTATTGTTGGGTCGGATGTTTCTCATCTTCTAACTGAAGACCAGAAATTCTCTATAGGATTCAGGTCAATTTAGTTGGAGCGCCAGTTAAACACAGTAATATCATCAAACCAGTTAGTGGTAGTTTAGTCAGTGTAGGCAGGTGCTAAGTCCTGCTGAAAAAGGAAATCAGCATCTCCATAAAGCTTGTCAGCATTGCTCTAAAATCTCCTGGTAGATGCTGCGTTGACTTTGAACTTGACCAGCAGATGTCATGGCATCCCAAATTCAATTCAATATTTTATTTGTATAGCACTTTTAACAATCGACTTTGTCGCAAAGCAGCTTTACACAACCAAAAGAAGTAAGTTTGTATGAAATGTGATTGTGTATGAATCAAAATGATAAGATTGTCCCTGATGAGCAAGCCGAGGGCGACGGTGGCAAGGAAAAACTCCCTGAGATGGTAATAGGAAGAAACGTTGAGAGGAACCAGACTTAACAGGGAACCCATCCTCATCTGGGTGAAAACGGATAGCAGGGATTGATCTACACTCATATTGTGTAAGACTGGAAGTTCAGTATAACAGGAGATGTGTTTAAATTAAATGGAGTCCAGTTTGTTCCTAGAGGCTCAGGTAGACTGTAGGAAATTCCAGTCCTGAGCTATCGAATGACTGAAGTCACAGGTCCCCAGAGAACAGCTGTCCATCAGTCGAGGACAGGACAGTCTTCGTGGAAACCATCCCCAGCCACCACACGCATCCCAGGCAGACCACACGGGGCATCCCCGCGGGGCATCGTCTCCAACGAGAAGCAGGACTCCAGGACGGGTTAGACAGGTGCAGAGGGCAGAGGGATCTGGATCACTGGCAACTCATCACAGACTGTGGAAACGTCACACTGGGCTTCCACTTTTTTTCCAGACTCAAGGAGCTTGTTTTCAAAATAAAATGCAAAATTTACTTTCATCTGAGAAAAAAAAGTCCAGTTCTTTTTTTCTCCTAAGCCCAGGTAAGACACTTCTGATGTTGTTCTCTGGTTCAGGAGTGGTTTGATACTAAAAATGCAACAGTTGTAGCTCATCTCTTGAAGTCATCTGTGTGTGGACTCTTGATGCACAGTCTTCAAACTCACTCCACTTCTTGTGAAAGTCTTGAATCAAGCTTACTTCACAATTCTTTAGGTCTGTAGTCATCCCTGTGGCTTGTGCACCTTTTCCTAGCACACTTTTCTCTTCCACTCAACATTCCATGAACATGCTTCAATACAGCACCTTTTGTGGCTTATACCTTCTGGACAACTGTCATGTCAGCAGTCATCGCCCTGTGTGTACTAGACAAAGAGAGATATACAGATATCCCAAAATTCTGATATACTGGATCTTTGTTTTTCTTCCCTGACGATAGAGACATATTGGAGGACTCAGTGTGTGAGGGAGTGGTTCTGGGAACACACATTGTGTGCTGTAATCAAAGCTAAAGGTGACTGGATGACCTAAAAATGGCTGCAATCTTGCCACCCGTTAGGGAAATCCAACCACGCTGCCATCTTCCTCATGCCAAAACATTCCTCCAAGGTTCAAGGAGGAAGTTCTGGCTCAGATGGAGGTCGCCCGCTGGACGGCCGCTCTACAGGACGCACTTAAGCATGCAGACTGGGACATGTTCCGCCGCAGATCTGATGACAGAAAAACGTGTTTACGGAAGTGGTTGTGGAATTCATCGGAAAAAGTAGCGGATGACACCCTGCAAAAAATGACCATCAGAACATTTCCCAGTCAGAAGCCGTGGGTGACCATCCACGATGCTCTGAGATCTCCCACCGCTGCCTATAATGCAGGCCTTGTGTTAGGTGCAGTGTTGGGGAACGTTACTTTTTAAAGTAACTAATTACATTACAAAATTACTGTCATTAAAAGTAATCAGTTACATTATAGCATTACCTTCTTTTTTGTTTTGTTTTCCAAATATTTTTATTGAAAAAAGAAAACGATACAGTATATATATATATATATATAAGTTGTCTAGATTAACTGAATGTGTCCAAGATATAAAAGATTGGATGACCGATAATTTTCTTTTACTAAATTCAGATAAGACAGAAATATTACTTATTGGCCCAAAAAACTGTACACAAGAGCTCTCACAATTCACATCCCAGACAGACCACACAGGGCATCCATGTGACCAGATCTCTAAGAAGCGGGAGACCAGGACGAGTCAGACAGGTCCAGAGGGCAGGGGCGGTCTGGATCACTGGCAGCTCAGGAGCAGCATGTGTAGTGAGAGAGGGAGAGAGAGAGAGAGCGAGCAGAAGAGAAGGAAAGATGGCAGTTAGGTCTGGTCACAGTCACACAATGTATATTTAGTGCAGAGTGCAAGCAGGGACTCACTGCAGGACTAACTATGACATCATAACTAACAGCGAGAGCCAGAAGGAAACACAGACATGAGAGGGAACTGGGATGTAAAGCGACAAATCACTTCACTGTCAACAAACCTGAGTGGAAAAAAAGACCACAAAAAGAAAAGCCTGAAAAGCTTCTGTTAGTCAAAAAGACTAAAAACCACTTAAAAACAACAGCATAAAAAACCTACATACTGGTGCAGACAATTAATGAGAGCTTCATGATCACCAATGTCAAACGTTGTAGTCAAATCTGACAGTAGAAGAAAAGAAGAATTTCCTGCATCTACATAAGAATAATATTAAGAACGTGGTCATGCAACTGCTTTTCTTTTTTTCTTGCATGTGTTCTTTTATTTATGGAAAACGTGCAGCAGCATTTTGAACCAACTGCAACCAGGCGAGAGAGTCCTGTTAAACAACAGTTAACATGAATTCCATTACGAGCATAGCATAACCTTTTTAGACTCTTTTAGAAACAGATTGACCTTGTCCAATTGCCTTAGCTGACAAAAACTTAAATTACAGAAGTTTTATCCAGTTTAAAATCTCTGTGCAGTAAAACACACACAGGTGAGGAAGATACAGTCACATAGCAGAAAAATGTCTGCCTGTGGGGTTTGAGCCGAACCCTTCCTGGATTGTGTAACACGGGGTAAATGAGGGTAGACTGATCTACAGTATTGAATACAGACCTGAAACCTAAAACCAAAAGATTGAAGATTTGGGATTTTGGATTTTCTGACCTTCTGGTCCAATAGTGTCAAAAACGTCTTTAAATAATTGAGGAGGGTCAACATCAGTTGGACAGGATGAAGATTTTAAATGTTGAATAATCTCCTTTAATACAAAAATGGAAACAGGAAGGAAGAGAGCAAGTATCAGTAATGGACATCTCATAAAAAGGAGGTAAAAAAAAAAAAAGCTACCATTCTTAACCCTGTCCACATGAAATAAAAACAAATAAATAAAAAAATTAATGACATAACATATTTCAGGTGATACATCCAGACATGCAGAAATCCCTAGAATTCCCTCAGACATCAAGCAGAATTTTCAGATATGACTAGAGGACAAACTATTCAAAACAGGCCTGTGTTACAAACATGACTTGGATATTAGCTCATTTGTTTTTACAGAGAAAGTCAGCGAGTGCTTATTCAAACCATTCTGCAACTTTGTTTTATTTTACATAAACCCTCGAGCAAACCAAATCAGAGTTAGGGTGAAAGTGTCGGTGACCGGTGGGGGAGGAGGTGGGGGGGGGGGTGGGGGATGGGGGATGGTATCTCATACTTTAAAACTGAGTATAATATAAAGAATGGCTACCAAATGTTAAAATTTTATATTTTCTATAGCATTTACCTGCTCATAGTTAACATTAACAGTTATGAATTTGCAGAACCCAGATCTTGTGTGCTGTGGTTTGCTTTAATAACTGCACACACACACACACACACACACACACACACACACACACACACACACACACACAAGATCCACTAACAGGATTTTTTTTTTTTAACATATACCATGGACAACAAAGAACAAAAGGAATCCAGTAAGAGAATGGAGAACTATCAGAAGAGAAATAGAACAGCAGGTGAACAGTCAAATAACAGTGGGAGATGAAACAGACCAGGAGAACAGCAGAACAATTATGAACAGCTATATGAATGTATATGAACAGATACACTGTAGACAGACGGCAGATGATGAGTAGCAGAATAGTACAAGAACATCAGAACAGTGGGAGAACTTGAGGAAAAAAGTGTGAGACCAAAAAGAGAACAGAAGGAGATCAGTAAGAGATCAACAACAGGACAGGAGGTGAACAATAATACAAGAGTAAGAGAACAGCAGGGGAATAGTCGAACAGGAGGAAAAGTTCTCGAGTTTTTCCTCAGTGGCTTTAGTTCATTTCTCAAAACAACTTGTACAAACTTCAAATAATCATGTGAACATCATAAAAGCAATTTAGAATTTCAAATGCTTTCATACATCGACGCAAATGATTCTGTAGAGCTGTCTGCGGTTTTCTACATTATCACTTCATTCTGTGTGTTGATTAAAATGTATGATACCGTTTCTCCTGTGAATAGTCTCAGAACATCACAACATTAATTCATTATATATGTAATTACATGCAAAATGGTTGAGCCAATTCTACTGTGTAAATGTGTCCTGAGTTGATGAGCTGCTCTCAGGTGAACCTTTACTTACTAGTGGAGAGAAATGTTTTAAAGGGTTTGATCGACCAATGATGAGCAGTTCTCTAAAACAACTGAACTATAAAAAAAAGCTCTTAGTGTTGCTGGAGCGATGTATCTTTCCACTCTTATAGAAAACAACGAAAATAATACTAGATTTTTATTTAATACGGTAGCAAAATTAACTAGGAATAAGACCACTACAGAAATCTCCTCAACAACAACATACAATAGTGATGAACTTTTTCAATAACAAAGTTGTAAATAATAAGCAAAAAAATCAGGCTTTGAAACAAGCAGATTTTATTGATGCAGATGATGAACTAACATCAGAACCTGGAATATTAATTTAATATAGAATTAACTAATTTCACTCATCTCTTCTAAAAAAGAACCCCTGTTGAAAATAATTAACTCTTCACTCAGCAGTGGGTATGTTCCAAAACCTTTTAAATTAGCAGTTATTAAACCACTAATTAAGAAACCTGACCTCATCACAGCACAGAGGCAGCACTTCTAGTAGTAGTAAATGACCTCCTACTGGCCTCTGATCAGAGTATTGATCATATTATTCTCCTTTACAGATTAGAAAATTTACATTTTACATTACGTTTAGGCATTTGGCAGATGCTCTTATCCAAAGCGATTTACAAAAAGTGCTTTAAAGTTTACATCACTGGATAGATTCTTACACTGGGTTAACTAGGTCAATAACTAAATAACTAAGTGCCATTAGTCTAACACAACTGGGAAGAGGTTGTTTTGGAGGGGGGGGGGGGTTAGTCCTGTAAGTACTGGAGAAATAGATATGTTTTGAGTCGTTGTTTAAAGATTATCAAAGTCTCTGTTGTACGGACATCTAGAGGAAGTTCATTCCACCACCTAGGTGCCAGAACAGAAAAGAGTCTGGATGAATGTCGCCCTCGATCGCTGAGAGATGGTGGGATGAGGCGAGCAGTGCTGGAGGATCGGAGGGAACGCGGCGCATTGCGTGGTGTGATTAGAGTAGAGAGGTAAGTGGATGCTGGGCCATTTTTAGCTTTGTAAGCAAGCATCAGTGTTTTAAATTTGATGCGGGCAGCTACAGGAAGCCAGTGCAGGGAACGGAGGAGTGGGGTGATGTGGGAGAACATGGGATGGTTGAAAAGAAGATGTGCTGCTGCATTCTGGATCAGTTGCAGAGGACGAGTCGTGGACAGAGGCAGATCAGCCAGGAGTGAGTTGCAGTAGTCCAGTCTTGAAATAACAAGGGACTGAACAAGCACCTGAGTAGCCTGTGAAGAAAAAAATGGGCGGATTCTTCTGATATTGTAAAGAAGAAATCTACAAGAGCGAGTAAGGTTAGCGATGTGTGGGGAAAATGACAGATGATTGTCCATGGTTACCGCAAGATTGCGGGCAGTGGCTGAAGGAGTGATTTGATTGTTGTCCAGGGATATCACAAGATCTTGACCTGGGGATGAGTCACCAGGGATGAACAACAGTTCGGTTTTACTCAGATTGAGTTTCAGCTGATGATCTGTCATCCAGGATGAAATGTCTGCCAGACATGCTGAGATCCAGGTGGAAACCTGAGTGTCAGAGGGAGAAAAGAAGAGAATAAGTTCAGTGTCATCTGCATAACAATGGTATGAAAATCCATGCGATTATATGACCTTACCAAAAGACCGGGTATAGAGGGAGAACAGAAGAGGACCAAGTAATGAGGGACACCAGTAGAGAGTCTACATGGGGCAGATGTGGATCCACTCCATGTCATCTCATACGACCTATCTTCTAGGTAAGAAGAAAACCATTGCCACACTGTTCCACAAATTCCAAGGCTTGTAAGAATAGATAATAGAATCTTGTGGTTCACTGTGTCAAATGCAGCTGACAGGTCCAGGAGTATCAGGACAGATGACAGTTTAGCAGATCTAGCAGTATGGAGCTTCTCAGTGACTGACAGAAGGGCAGTCTCTGTGGAATGTGCCACTTTGAATCCAGATTGGTTGGGATCATTAAGGTTGTTCTGTGAGAGATAAAGAGACATTTGGTTATAAACAGTCCTTTCAAGAATTTTGGAAATAAAAGAGAGAAGTGATACCGGACGATAGTTGTTAACTTCTGATGGGTCCAGGCAGGGTTTCTTGAGGATGGGAATAACCCTTGCCTTCTTAAAAGCAGCAGGAACATGACCAGATGATATGGAGAAAATGTAGTAGGAATTAAGGGAACTGCCCTTTCCTGGCTCAGAACCTATTTGACTGGTCGTTATCAGTTTGTAGATTTAGTTGGTGACCACTCTTCATGTTCTCAAGTGGAGTTTGGTGTTCCACAGGGTTCAGTTTTAGGCCCACTGCTTTTTTCTCTTTACATGCTTCCTCTGGGCAACATAATTCATAAGCATGGTATTAGTTTTCATTGTTATGCTGATGACACACAGTTATACGTAAGTGACTGGATGTTAATTAACTTCCTTCTGCTTAATCCTGATAAGACAGAAGTTCTAGTCATAGGACCACAAGCAGCTAGAAGTAAGCTTTCTGATCACACTGTAACTTTAAATGGCCTTTCTGTTCCATCAAGTGCAACAGTGAAAAACCTCGGTGTGATTATAGATTCCAGCCTTTCATTTGAAGCACATGTGAATAATATTACCATTGTTTCACCTCAGAAATATTGCCAAGGTCAGAAATATATTGTCACTAAATGATGCAGAAAAACTAGTTCATGCTTTTATCACCTCTAGGTTGGACTATTGTAATGCCTTACTGTCTAGTTGTTCAACTAGGTGTATAAACAAGCTTCAATTAGTACAGTACCTGTGAAATTTCGCATCGATTTTAAGATACTACTTTTGACATATAAAGCACTAAATGGGCTTGCGCTGCAGTATCTGAGTGAACTGCTAGTGTATTACGATCCGCCATGCCTACTTCGATCAAAGGATGCAGGCTGCTTGTCAGTACCACGTATTATTAAATCTACAGCAGGGGGCGAAGCTTTTTCTTACAAAGACCCAAAGTTATGGAATAGTCCTTTCCGATTAATGTTTGGGACTCAGACACAGTCTCAGTGTTTAAGTCTAGGCTAAAAACCTATTTATTTAGCCAAGCATTTTTGTAAATAGATTAGCCTTAGGTAAAGGAGCAGATCTGGGGGACTCATGGACGTAGAGTATTCTGGTGAACTGGTGTGTTTAGATGCTGTCCTCCCCACTCTCAGGTTTGTTGACGGTGAGGTGATTGGTTGCTTTACATCTCAGTTCCCCCTCATGTCTGTGTTTCCTTCTGGCTCTCCCTTTTAGTTATGCTGTTATAGTTAGTCCTGCCAGAGTCCCTGCTTACACTTTGCACTAAATATACATTGACATTATACATGTTGACTGTGGCCAGACCTAACTGCCATCTCTCCTTATTTTCTGCTCTCTTTCCTCTCTCTCTCTCTCCCTGTCAAGGTATACATGTCGCTCCTGAGTTGCCAGTTTTCCAGACCCCTCTGCCCTCTGGACCTGTTTAACCCGTCCTGGAGTCCTGCTTCTGGTTGGAGGTCTCATTGCATGGATGCCCCATGTGGTCTACCTGGGATGTGTGTGGTGGCTGGGGATGGTTTCCACGAAGACTGTCCTGTCCTCGATTGATGCTGACAGCTGTTCTCCGGGGACCTGTGACTTCAGTTGTTCGATAGCTCAGGACTGGAATTTTCTACAGTCTACCTGAGCCTCCAGGAACAAACTGGACTCCATTTAATTTAAACACATCTCCTGTTATACTGAGCTTGCAGTCTTACACATTATTATGCTGATCAATCCCTGCTATCCGTTATCACCCAGATGAGGATGGGTTCCCTGTGGAGTCTGGTTCCTCTCAAGGTTTCTTCCTATTACCATCTCAGGGAGTTTTTCCTTGCCACCGTCGCCCTCGGCTCGTTCATCAGGGACAATCTTATCATTTTGAGTCATACACATTCAAATTTCATACAAACTTACTTCTTTTGATTGTGTAAAGCTGCTTTGCGACAATGTCAATTGTTAAAAGCGCTATACAAATAAAATTTAACTGAATTACTGCAACATCCATTTAATCAAAAATGTCATTTCTTTTGATCTAATTCATGATAGTCCAGCTGATTGCTGTATTTTAGTAATATCAGTAAATGCAATAAGTAACTGTGAATTAAGGTTCCTTAATTGGTGATCGGTTAAGTAGAGATATAATCGTATTCAGCCATTTTGACTTGATTTGTGTGTGGTTCATGTGGTTTGTGAATGGTGAGCAACTGGTGCAGTAAATCGGTCATGCATCAGCTAAACATTACTTAAATATAGTGCGCATAGAAAAGATACAGTGTGCATCAGGGTTAGGAGCTGACTCCGCCTAATTCCTCCATAAAGGGGCAAATGCACAGAAAACATGGAACCATTTCTAAAATAAACCCCCACTTGCACTGAAGTCAGAATATGGATTAAAAAATAAAAACACCAAACACACACTGGACTTTGGATAAAAGGCTTCTTTAACAAATGCACAGTTGGTTTACACGACACTGTAAAAGAAAACAGGAACACACGCGCACATATCCAAATGGATGGTCCCCAGCGTCTCTCACTGTCACATGGTCTCTCTTTGTGCATTCTATCATTCTGAGAAAGCAGCGTTCATAGTGCACCTTCCTGTCCTCGCACCAGTAGGACAAAATTGTTTTGAGACAGCGTTACTGCCTGCATGCATACAAGCAGGGGCTTGGCGGTAACGGTCAGAATCGTCCCCTGCCTCGTCCCCTTCCTCGCCCTCTGCCTCGTCCCCGAGTGTAAAGATGACCGGCAGCACGCCTGATTTTTCTTCTCTCCTCGTGGTGCTCATGCTCCGCTCGCTGCTGATTCCGCTGTTTCTCAGACTGAACAAAAAGGGGGGAAAAAAAAAAAAGAGAACAAGGTGAACAAGCACAAAGGTCAATTTAAATATGATGATATTCATCTTAAACTCTCAGAACCAGTTGGTGATTCCAGACATGCACTTCATGTAATCAATCAATCAATCAATCAATCAAGTTAGTCAAGTTCCAGCAAGGCAGTAAATAAATCATATATATATATATATATATATATATATATATATATATATATATATATATATATATATATATATATATATATATACACACACACGCACACACACGTCTCAAGATTTCAGTGAACGTTATATGGAAGCAGATCGGTCTCAATAATAATTCACGCAAAAGACGATGCACACATGCGTATACCAATTCACATAATTGAAACCCAATTCACGTGCACGAAAAAACCAAAAAACTTGTGCACAAAATAAATAGATATATTCATAATATATACGTTTCACAAATGCAAAACACAATTCACAGATGTATAACTGTGTAAAATGTCCTGGAATGTTTAAAATTCACGAGAGTATCATGGACTGTGAATGTGCAAATCGTTTTTCGTGTGTGAATATCCCTGGATTTGTGTGTGTATTTTTGAGACTTTGCTGGCAGCAATGTGGGTCACTCGTACTCTTTAGCCAATCAGATACGACCTCACCAGTGAACCAATCACAGCCCTCCAGGAGCGCAGCACTCCAGTAGCTCAGCTTTGCGCACCTTTATAAAGATGATGAAGTTGTTAGCTGTGTTCTTTTGGGCGAAGTTCATTAATGAAACATTATGAAATAAAGTAATAACCTGAACGTGCATCCTGCTCTTGGTTCTCCATGCTCATTTGAGTAGGTAAAGCTTAATTTCCGTTGTAATTAACTCAGATTGCGCAAAAGGTGCTTAAAGCTGCGCTCCTGGAGGGCTGTGACTGGTTCACTGGTGAGGTCGTATCTGATTGGCTACAAAGTACAAGTGACCCACGGTGCTGCCAGCAAAGTCTCAAAAATACACACACACACACAAATCCAGGGATATTCACACACGAAAAACGATTTGCATTGTCCGTTTCGCACAATGTCTGCTTACAAATACATACAGTTAGTGAAAAGCTTTGTTTTATAAAGTGAGAATCCTGTAATATTAACCTTATAATTTAGACTCATTTGTATTTATGCACTCAGACGTACATAAGTGAGCTCTGATAATGCACGGACCTGATGAGTGAGAGCGCTCACCTTTTTAAGCGTGAAGGTCAGCTGCTTGCTTCCGACTGCGGTGTCAGCGAGGTTCAGCATCCCCGAGCTCTCCTCCAACTTCAGACGCTCCTCAAGAGAGGTTCTGGAGCAGAAACAGCCTGTTAGACTCATTTCATACAGTAATGCAATAATACACAGATCCACAAACCACACAATCTTTCATTTTGATATTTTCAGTTTTGGTTATACGGTTATAGCGTGCTGTGCCTATAGCACGTAGCCTAGTAAATAAAATGTATAACAAAGAACTAAGTTTCCTATTGAGCAGTGTATTATTTAATGTTTGAATTTAATTAGTTTCTATGCAAGGAATCAAAGGTAAGAGAACACTGGACAGTGCTGTTATGAATACAGGAGACCTGGTGTATCGTTAAGAGCAGTTAAATAAAATCAGGTCAGTGTTTGATGGGTAAATATATAAAGAAACTGGGTAGAATGATTAGTCATGATCTCATCATGTAAACTAAGATCAGTAGGATTTTTAAGAAGTACTTCTGCATCTTCTGTTTGCGTGCCACGTCCCCGAAGCTGCGGAACTCCTCTCCGACTTTGATCTGGTAGAAGCGCGGCTGGTTCTGGCCGTGAGCCCGGCTCTGTTCAGACTTTCTGACTGGATCTGAACTCTGCAGGCTGGTGCGGCGGTCCTGCTCCTTTCTCTCTTTAAACTGCCGCTCTCTCTCCTCTGCTCGTAAGAGACGCCGCTGCTCCCTCACCTCCTCCACCCAGCTCTTATCATCATCTGAGCTCTCCTCTTCCTCCGAGCTGGGCTGTCCCTCCAGCTCCTCTTCCTCCTCATCAGACTATCACAAGGGAACAGATTGCCCAGTGCATTATAATAACACAAATTTACAAATAATAATAAAAATAAAATAAAATAAAAGCATAAGACATATGAAATGGGACAATTAAAAAAGTTACAGTTCATATCATTATGTAAATAATAGACCAATTAAGCACATATGGGTGTGATAGTCAGGTGTCCACATCCTTTTGGCGGTTTGCTTTTCCAATTTGAGACACTGTACCTGTTGCTCTGCTATCTGCTGTAGCTTCTCCCTCCTCCTCTGGCCCACTTTAGACACGATGGGATTAAGCAAGCGGAACTCCTCACTCTGCTCGTCTACTTGGTAGTCTGGATTCTCAAACATCATCTTGAAACGGTCGTCAGTCAGGATGTTACTGGAGCCCTGAGAGAGTGCGAGACCACGGCATCAGCGCTGTTCAAACAATAGCCATCCTCTGATGAGTGTTCACACATTTAGATCTCAGACAGATCTCTCACCTTGGCCTTCTTCTTGGCTTTTCGTGATTCTTTGTGCTCTCCCTCCTCCATCAGCTTCATTGCGAGCTCTTTGTTCACTTTTGGCAGATTCTGTCAGTGTGCAGGAGAGGGAAAGGTTGGGAGAAAGAGATTAAACATGTACAGACACATCATTTCCTTTTAAACGTCTACGGATAAAGTCTGCACATGACCAAAGTACAGCCTGTACGTATGTCTTATACAATAAATCACTGAAATATATGATATGATAACTATGATACTTTATTATTTATTAATACTAACGGATTGTCATCAATGATGTTTTAAAATAAAACCAAACACATCTGTACTCTGTATCTGTATATATTTTTGTGTAGACTCATTAGTACATTAGCAGGCTTACAGTTAGTCCAACTACACCAAATGGCCAAAACACTAATCACCAATTTGATTGGATAATTACTGCAGTGATTAATACGGTTCAGCTGCAACAATTCTTTTAACTCTAACTGATGAACTGAGGAGCTTCTCATTCATGTCAGAAGACGTGTCTGTGTTTATGATAAAGATGCTGATGTGTTTTGAAAGTGTCAAATTATTGTCCTGCATCAGGCAAAGCAACAACTAAGGAGATTTCTGAGGGTTAAGAACCGTCCAATGTATTTCAAAAATGGAAACAGCAGGGGCGTAATCCAGTTCAAACTCTCAAGTGTTTAACCCACACTGGATTAATAATCTTCCTGAATTTACACTGTATATAATTAAACTGTTATTCTCTACATTTTAATCATCCTACATTTCTTCCACATACAGTATATACACAGACCGCAGGTTTAAATACCACTGCAGTACTCATTTAGGAATAATTATATCATACAAGGTATAACCAGGTCAAGTACATGGACACAATGGAATAATTACTTACTGTAGGTCTTACACAAAGTAATTTCAGGAAAAAAAAATTTAACAGATGGAAAAGAGAGAGAAACAGACACATCACCTTTATCTGAACTCTCTGGACTCTGGACTCTTCGATTTTTTGCCGTATTTTGTCCTTGCGATATTCCTCATAAGCGAACGGATTCGCCATAGTTTTAACCTAGAGGATTACAGATCAGTGACGTTTCTCATTTTAAAGAAATCTTTATAACGTTTTTATACATCAATCACTTTAAAACATCAAGTCTCAGAATATTATTAAATATTACTTTAAATGTTTGATCACAAAATGTTTATAATACAGTGGAACCTTGGATTACAAGCACAAGTCATTCCGGACTCGTATTCCAAAAACACTCGTAAACCAAATAGACTTTTCCCATAAGGAATAATGAAAACTCTAATTATTCGTTCTACAGCCCAAAACAATAAATACATAAAAATAATTAATACAAGATATAAAGAAAAATTAAAACAAATTAACCTGCACTTAACATAAAAGTAAAAATAAATCCAGACAGTTAAGTGTTTCGTTTGTGCGCGTAGGCGCCGTGTATTTGTATTTGTAAACACACACACACCTTGTGGTAGAGCCTGATGTCCATGAAGAAGCCGTGCATGTAGGCCCTCAGCAGAGGCGAGCCGATGAGGTGAGTCAGACCTGACGAAACAAAAAGCAGGAGTCCGAGCTGAGTTTTAGTCTTGGCTGGACATCTTTTCATTATAGTTATATAGGTTTTATACATTATAGATGCTTAAGTAGACATAAAGTAAACTGAAAAAGAAGACTACACAAACTTACCAAGGCTGTCCAGGTCTTTGCGTGTAACAAATTTGTAGTCATCATATACGGTACTCTCTGGGTTCTCCTCCAGCTCCTCAGTCAGGTTGTCCAGGAAGGAGCACCAACGAGGAGCAGGGCCCAGAGCCTGAAGAACAATGAAGATGCAGAGGCTAACTGACATCAAGCACACAATATTAATGAGACGTCCAACCAACAGCTGGTTCAGAACCTAAAACCTGTTTATAATAGGAGGTCCAACATCTGGGTGTCCTGAGTTTTAGATGCCTGTGGACCTTTTGAGATTAGAGATCAAACAAGACTGCTCAATTTGGAGGAACGATCACTCCTGACTTTTAGTGCAAGCTCAGCAAAATAAAACAAGCTACAGTGCATTTATTTAACAAAGCAGTTTTGTTTGTGCCGATTCTGAATGCAGGTGTTACTATTAAAATATCCATTTAACATTCCTCTACTGTTTCCTCTCTCTCTCTCTCTCTCTCTCTCATACATTCCGACATTTCCAGACCCACTCAACCTCAACGCATCAGAGGAAATGAACTCATCCTTGTGTTTAGGACAATAAACACCTTTAAACAGTAGAGAGCACATATAAACAGAATGACTCCTCAGGATTCCTTCTTAACCAACACACAATATTTGAATAACAGGAAAATGGTTCCGTTACTTACAGGAATGTAGAAAGTGTTCATTTTGGGATCTTCATTAGCAGTGAAGAGCATACCTGTAAAATGAAGACAAGACTAATCAATCACTCCTATAGTTCTCCTTAAAGATGTGCAACTCAAGACAGTTGCATATTTATCCAATTCAATTTATTTCCTAGCTAATTATGTACATCAACAACTCTAATAATCTCTGGATGACGACTTACTATTTTCCATGAATGATGTTTACAGACAAACAACTGCTGCTTTAAAAAAAACCTTGTGTAATGATGGAAAGTAAAGTTTACCTGAGATTATGTAATTTTAAACAACCTCATTGTAGGCAGATAATAAGATGGAGGTTCTCACCTGAATCAGGGTAAACACACACATCGTTGATGTTGGCTGGTGGCTCGATGGAGGAGAACACCTTACCCTGAAATAAAGAACGTCTGTTTAGAATAAAATCTAATTCCACAACAGTCAGCTAGTCTCAGAGTAATATGAGTAATATGATAGGATACTGATGTAGTGTGGGTTGTGTGTGTGTGTGTGTGTGTGTGTGTGTGTGTGTGTGTGCGTTGTGCTTACGTTGTCTCTGTGCCACATCTTGATGATCTTTGAGTCTGCAGAAATCACCAGATCCATCTGCTTATGGAAATGGAGGGAGTGGATCGGCAGGCCGTAATAATGGTCTTTCACCAGCAGGGGGCGAGAGGAACGGAGGTCATACAACAACACCTGTAGAGGCAACAGGATGTTTATCCATCGAAAAGTACTAAGCTAACAGTTTCCCATCGTGAAACTCATTATAGTCCGATATCTAACAATTGTCCGCAATAACACAATATGAGCTTTGACATTCAACATCTTCCGATGAACGCAATCATAATGAGACACAATTTCGTATACAAATAAAGTATATAAAGTGATAGTGGTAACTAACCTGTCCTGTAGTCGTGCCCACAGCCACACCCAAGGAGTCGTTAAACTTCAGTGCACTGACAGACGGCAAGCTCTCCACTCTGGAACACAATAAACCACACATCTTACACACACATTGTATTATTATTAATAATAATAATAACAATAATAATAATACCACTGTATTATTACAGTTTATTTATTTACATTAATGCATTTGGCAGACGTGCTCTGGATAAGAGCGCCTAAATTTAAATGTCTTATCCGGAGCGATTTACAAAAGTGCTTTGAAGTTTCCATCATTATATCGATCCTAACCCTGAGTTACTAACTAAGTAGCATCAGTCATTATTGAAAAGTTTATCTGAAATCACCGTTCTCCCATCACTAGAAGCTGTATCGGCCGACACCGATACCGATTACAGGGTCTACTCAAAGCCTTATCATGTAGCATTATTGATAAATTTACATTGTTGTTAGATGTAGTTTAAGTATTAAAACTACAAGAAGAGGAATATCATGAATTGACGACTGTATTTATTGGCAAGCAACATGTGCAACACGTCAACTTAAAACATAGCAGCCTGTGTTTGGTTAGTAACTGGGAACAGCTTAGAGCTCGACAAATACAACTTTCCTGTAGATTGTATAAAATTTAATAAAATAAAAGACAAGTAGGACGCGAGTCGCCGGAAGTTCTGCAAGGACAGCAAGCATCTGTGAGGAGCGCCAAAAAAAAAAACCTTTCATTTTTCATGTTTAAAAGATTAAAATGTTTAAATTTTCCACACGGAAAGATGGAAACGTAAAATCACAGCGCCAAATCATCATGAACCGTACTTACGGCCACCGAGTGAAACCGCGTAGGTGAGATAGGTGTATTACCGACAGCTGAGTGAGCGGCGGCGCGCGAGTTGCTGCGCTCTCCCGCTTTGTTAGCACGAGCCAACTTTGAAAATGGCTCGTGTTCCTTTACGTGACTAACCTTCAAATGTCTGATGAGGTTCGTGGTGTTAAAATGCTTTGGCTGCTTCCCGCCTCGTGGAATTGACTTGCCACACAGGCTGCAGATTGCTAACGTATTGTCTTTTTCACACAACACGTAGAACTGCAGCCATTTTAGCAGCGCGCAAAAAAATTGTCCCGCGAGTTTTGTGTCACCTGATCGGCTTTTCTATATCGGCCATTATAGAGACTGACTATCAAACTTCCCAAAGCTATTATCGGCCGATTATGATCGGCGACCGATCAATCGGAGCAGCCCTAGTGTTTATTCTAAATTCTTAAACAGATTAGACATTAAAATAGGTATGATGAAACCAAAATAGAGTTTGATTGATAATTCTGCATACGTGTTTCATTTATTTGCAGCGTTACGGTCTGGAACTGAAATGTTATTAGAGGTCATTAAACAATAACACATTTTAAATATTATCACAGTGTTAAGGAGAATCTGAGCGTAAGCCTGAGCTTTCTTCAAAAGATTATTCTATTTTAAAAACAGGAATTAGGACCTGTATACAGCACACACATACACACACACACACACATATACATACACACACACACACACACACACATATACACATATACACACACACACATATACACACACATACATACACACACACATATACACACACACACATATACACACACACACATATACACACACACACATATACACACACACACACATACACACACACACACACACATACACACACACACATACACACACACACACATACACACACACACATATACACACACACACACACACATATATACACACACACACACACATATATACACACACACACACACATATACACACACACACACACATATACACACACACACACACATATACACACACACACACACATAT
>JAAGKR010007599.1:19949-35784 GCA_011419295.1 Clarias macrocephalus | reverse complement strand
GTCTGTCTGTCTCTGTCTCTCACTCTGTCTGTCTGTCTGTCTCTGTCTCTCACTCTGTCTGTCTGTCTGTCTCTGTCTCTCACTCTGTCTGTCTGTCTCTGTCTCTCACTCTGTCTGTCTGTCTGTCTCTGTCTCTCACTCTGTCTGTCTGTCTGTCTCTGTCTCTCACTCTGTCTGTCTGTCTGTCTCTGTCTCTCACTCTGTCTGTCTGTCTGTCTCTGTCTCTCACTCTCACTCTCTGTCTGTCTCTCACTCTCTCTCTCACTCTCTGTCTGTCTCTCACTCTCTGTCTCTCACTCTCTGTCTGTCTCTCACTCTCTGTCTCTCACTCTCTGTCTCTCACTCTCTGTCTCTCACTCTCTGTCTCTGTCTGTCTCTCACTCTCTGTCTCTGTCTGTCTCTCACTCTCTGTCTCTGTCACTCTCTCTGTCTGTCTGTCTCTGTCTCTCACTCTGTCTGTCTCTGTCTCTCACTCTGTCTGTCTCTGTCTCTCACTCTGTCTGTCTCTCACTCTCTGTCTCTCACTCTGTCTGTCTCTCACTCTGTCTGTCTCTCACTCTCTGTCTCGCACTCTGTCTGTCTGTCACTCTCTGTCACTCACTCTGTCTGTCTGTCACTCTCTGTCTCGCACTCTGTCTGTCACTCTCTGTCTCGCACTCTGTCTGTCTGTCTCTGTCTCTCACTCTCTCTGTCTGTGTGTGTGTGTCTCGCTGTAGGTGTCCGCGTGTCGCTGTGTGTCTGTCTATCTCAGTGTAGTAAATTCTGAGCAAATTGAGAGATAACACACCAGTGTCACAGCATTGATCTCTTTCTGTCTCTCTCACACACACACACACACACACACACAGTGGTAACATGGCATGTCCATTAAAACACTGATGTATTAAAGTCTCTCTCTCTCTCCTTCTGTCTGTCTACTTGTCTCATGCTCTACTGTACCTCTCCTTCTTTCTCTCTCTCTTCCTTTGTCTGTCTCTTTTTTTCTCTCTCTCTGTATCTTTCACTCCCCTTACCACTTTCTTTCTGTCTGCTTTGTATGTCTTGCTCTCCAACTCTCTCTTTTCCTGTCTTTCTGTCTCATACTCTACTGTATTTCCTTCTCTGTCTCTGCACTTCTCTTTCTGTATCCTTCTCTCTTTCTAAATCTCTCCTGTTGTTTATCTCTCCATCTTTACCTGTGTCTCTCTCTCTCACTTTTTTGATGTCCTCCATACCTCGATCCCTCTCACTGTACTTATTGTTCTCTCTTCACCATCCTCTGAACCCGTCTCTCCATATCTCTCTCTCTCCATATCTCTCTCTCTCTCTCTCTCTCTCTCTCTCTCTCTCTCTCTCTCTGCAGTCAGACGGTGGATCTGTTGATGCAGGAGTCGGGCTGTAGACTGGAACACCCTGCTGCTACCAAGTTCAGAAACCACATCATGGAGGGAGAGTGGGACAAGGTGTGTGTGTGTGTGTGTGTGTTTACAGTGTTCATTACCTAAAGTGAATGGGGTACATTTTGAAAGGCTGAGCTATCTTTTCTGTGTTTGTGTGTGTGTGTGTAGGCGGAAAATGACCTCAGCGAGCTCAAAGGCTTGATGCATTCACCCAACGCTACTGTGGTAGAAAAAACACACACACGCACACACAGATAGAAGAGTTCCAGAAAAGCAGAGTAAGAATATATATATATATATATGTGTGTGTGTGTGTGTGTGTGTGTGTGTGTGTGTGTGTGTGTAGCGGATGAAGTTCCTCCTCCTGCAACAGAAGTATCTGGAGTATTTGGAGGACGGGAAAGTTCTGGAAGCGTTACAGGTGTTGAGAGGAGAGCTGACGCCGCTCAAATACAACACAGACCGGATACACGTCCTCAGCGGGTAAACCTCACACGAACACACACACACACACACACACACACACACACACACACACGTTTTTATTCGAACATTTTTTTTGCTAGAAAACGATCTACAATAACAGACATTTTAGCCACCGTGTGTCATTCAAGCCCATCGCCATATACACCCCATTAAACTTTTTACTTAAAGGTGTAGATGCTCAAATTTTCCACGCCCGCTGTGATATTTATTACTGTATATAAGAGTGGAATAACCTGTACTGATGACATCATCTCACCCGTTCCACCTTGTACAGGTACCTGATGTGCAGTCACGCCGAGGACCTGCGAGCCAAAGCCGAGTGGGAGGGCAAAGGAGTGAGCTCACGCTCCAAACTGCTCGATAAACTACAGAGTGAGAACACACACACACACACACACACACACACACGCCCCATTATTCAATTCAATTTTATTTGTATAGCGCTTTTAACAATTGTCATCGTCGCAAAGCAGCTTTACACAATCAAAAGAATTATTTAAGTTTATAGGGTATTATCCACAGGGTCATGAGACAGGAAGTTCTCTGGACATTGTCTGTATTCGTCATTTGTGTGTGGATGTGTGTGTGTAGCGTACCTCCCGCCCTCGGTGATGCTGCCCCCCCGGAGATTACACACACTCCTGCGTCAGGCCGTGGAGTTACAGCGAGACCGCTGCCTTTATCACAACACCAAGACGGACAACAACCTTGAGTCCGTTTCACTACTGCTGGACCACGTCTGCAGCAGGTATTAAACACACACACACACGCACACACACGACTTAGATGTTGCTCGTTAGCACTCATTACCTGCCCTGTGTGTGTCTCCGGTATTCAGGAAGCAGTTCCCCTGTTACACTCAGCAGATTCTGACCGAACACTGTAACGAGGTTTGGTTCTGCAAGTTCTCCAACGACGGCACCAAACTCGCCACCGGATCCAAAGACACCACCGTGATCGTGTGGCAGGTGGACCCGGTCCGTACTCACCCCGTCCCTGCAGTCTCCGTGCCTCTGAGTGGTGTAGAGCGCTAACCGTTTCTCCTCTCCATAACAGGACACACACCAGCTGAAGCTGTGGAGGACGTTGGAAGGTCACGCGTACGGAGTTTCTTACCTGGCGTGGAGTCCCGATGACGTGTACCTCATCGCCTGCGGCCCGGATGACTGCTCAGAACTCTGGCTTTGGAATGTACAGGTAAATCCTTTTATTCTTCCATCTGTCCTCCAGGTAACTCTCGTTATAGAGGTCTCCACCTGGTAGATATCCCTTCCTGTCCTCCCGGTAACTCTCGTTATAGAGGTCTCCACCTGGTAGATATCCCTTCCTGTCCTCCCGGTAACTCTCGTTATAGAGGTCTCCACCTGGTAGATATCCCTTCCTGTCCTCCCGGTAACTCTCGTTATAGAGGTCTCTACCTGTCCTCCCGGTAACTCTCGTTATAGAGGTCTCCACCTGGTAGATATCCCTACCTGTCCTCCCGGTAACTCTCGTTATAGAGGTCTCCACCTGGTAGATATCCCTACCTGTCCTCCTGGTAACTCTCGTTATAGAGGTCTCCACCTGGTAGATATCCCTTCCTGTCCTCCTGGTAACTCTCGTTATAGAGGTCTCCACCTGGTAGATATCCCTACCTGTCCTCCCGGTAACTCTCACTATAGAGATGTCACAATGTTACATTTCCACATGTTATGTAACACTACCTGTTCTCCAGGTACCTTCACATACCTGTTCTCCAGTTAACTGTGTTACCTGGTGGAAGCATAGGCAACATGGAAAAGGGAAAAAAGGGGGGGTCTGGGAGTAGCCAATGAAAAGTGGAAGTCCAAGGAGAACTGGTAGGGGAATAATGGGCTTGGGATCAGAGTTTCCTGCAGGACATGTACTGTAGGGGTATACACTATGTGAGTAACTTGCAACATAATGCCCTTGGAGGTGGAGTTACCTGCAGGACAGGTAACTATATAGAGCACATGAGTTATCTGGGCAGGCAGAGGTAACAAACTAACAAATTAGTGACTCTGGAAGAAAGGTTACTTGTCCCCGGAAAAGTCGGTGGAGATAACAATTATTGGTCACCTGATGGCATCGTTTTTTTTTAGGACATGTGGAGAAATCTGGGCTAATAAACATCACCTGTTTTGTGGATAATTCCACCCCAACCTATTTTCCAGGTAACTTCACCCTTAGGGAGACTATTCTCCATACCTGTCCCCAAGTAGGTCTCCTCTCTCATTGCAACCATTTCTTCAAGTAAGACCACTTTACAATCAAAACATTGTAATGATTGGTATTTCCCCATGTGTTCTGTGTACTTACCTGTCCTTCAGATGTTTGATCTTTACTTGTTCAGGTAACTCCCACCCCATGTGGTCGTTACCTGTGCCGCAGGTTAGGCTGCCTGGAAAGAGGCTACGCCACTACCGGTGGTGTTCGTTTCATACTGTAGTGTCTCTCATTGTTGAAAGTAAGCGCCCCCTGGTGTTCAGACAGGTGAACTGCGTACGAAGATGAGTCAGTCTCATGAGGACAGTCTGACGAGCGTGGCATGGAACCCCGACGGCAAGCGCTTTGTCACAGGAGGACAGAGAGGGCAGTTCTACCAATGCGTGAGTCATACTTTCAGCTATCCACCGCTCTCTTTCTGAGTTTGTGTAATGTTCTCCTGGGTGTAACGCGTGTATGCCTCAGGATCTGGATGGTAACCTGGTGGACTCGTGGGAAGGAGTGCGTGTTCAGTGTTTATGGTGCATTAGCGACGGCCGAACAGTTTTGGCATCCGATACACACCAACGCATCCGCGCATACAACTTCGAGGACTTGACAGACAGAAACATGTAAGATCTCAATATCACATGTCAGAATTATAATGATAAACACCTGGTGAGGAGGTGTAGGTGACGTAGGGGGTGGTGTAGGAGAGCAGCCTGTGGAGTAAACATCCTGTGTGTGTCTCTCACACAGAGTTCAGGAGGATCATCCTATCATGTCTTTCACCGTTTCCAAGACTGGACGATTAGCTTTGTTAAATGTAGCAACTCAGGTGAGTGTTTCTTTGAGATAATGTAGGTTACAACAGCAGTGGTGTGTCTTAGTGTGTTGATGCTATCTCTGCCTTCTGGACACAGGGAGTTCATCTCTGGGACCTGCAGGACCGGGTGTTGGTGAGGAAGTATCAGGGCGTGACGCAGGGCTTCTATACCATCCACTCCTGCTTCGGCGGCCATAACGAGGACTTCATCGCCAGCGGCAGTGAAGGTACTGAGAAGAGCTTCTGCAGAACCCTAGGAAACCACACCTGTACAAATACGGGATTTGTTTAATCTTACACACACACACACACACACACACACACACACACACACACACACACACACACACACACACAGGACAGACGTCATACACACTCATTGTCCGGCCTTGGCTCCCTACAGCATATTTTCATCCTTATTAACCTGTTCTACATGCTGTGTACGCTTATTATGAGTAGTTATTATAAAATTTTGTGTGTGTGTCTGTCTCAGATCATAAGGTGTATATTTGGCACAAGCGCAGTGAGCTGCCCATAGCTGAGCTAACGGGACACACTCGCACCGTGAACTGTGTTAGCTGGAACCCGTGTGTGCCGAGCCTGATGGCCAGCGCTTCAGACGACGGCACTGTGCGGGTCTGGGGCCCTGCCCCCTCCCTCCACACACAGGAAGTGGACACGTTTAACGGTAACACTCACTTCCTGGTCACTGAGCACCCTGCACTGACACCTGGAGCAGTCTCACTCAAATCTCTGTCTGTCTGACCCGTTCTCTCCCTCCCTGTCTGTCTGTCTGTCCGACCATCCCGCCCCGTCTGTCTGTCTGTCTGGCCGACCCTCCCGCCCCGTCTGTCTGTCTGTCTGGCCGACCCTCCCGCCCCGTCTGTCTGTCTGTCCGACTCGCTCTCTTCCTCTGTCTGTCTGTCTGTCCGACTCGCTCTCTTCCTCTGTCTGTCTGTCTGTCCGACTCGCTCTCTTCCTCTGTCTGTCTGTCTGTCCGACTCGCTCTCTTCCTCTGTCTGTCTGTCTGTCCGACTCGCTCTCTTCCTCTGTCTGTCTGTCTGTCCGACTCGCTCTCTTCCTCTGTCTGTCTGTCTGTCCGACTCGCTCTCTTCCTCTGTCTGTCTGTCTGTCCGACCCGCTCTCTTCCTCTGTCTGTCTGTCTGTCCGACTCGCTCTCTTCCTCTGTCTGTCTGTCTGTCCGACCCGCTCTCTTCCTCTGTCTGTCTGTCTGTCTGTCCGACCCGCTCTGTCTGTCCGACGCGCTCTTTCTCCCTGTCTGTCCGACCCGCTCTGTCTGTCCGACCCGCTCTGTCTGTCCGATGCGCTCTCTTACTCTCTTTCTGTCTCCCTCACTCTCTGGCTGTCCATTCGACCCGCTCTCTCTCTCTGTCTGCCTGGCCGTCCCCAAAAGTGCCTTATTGGCATGGCAAATATGTACTTTTGTATCGCCAAATCTTAAACATATCACAAAAATATGAGTATAAAAAACAGTATAGAAATATTAACAATAAATAAATGTATATAAAATAGAAGAGTACAGACATTTAGTCAAAGATAAAGTGACTCTTGTGAACATAATTAACCAAAAACAAAAAGGAGAGGAGTGTGTTGCTAGTGTGCTCTCTCCCTGTTCCCTCATTAGGTGGGGCAGTTGAAGTTGGGGTTCATTTTGTGAATTCGGTCCTGAGTCTTTATTTTGTTATTGTGTGACCGATGAGAGAGACCACTCTCTGTCTGTCTGGCTGGCTGGCCCCTCCCCTACCTGTCTCACTCACTCACCCACTGTCCAACTGTCTGTCTTTTTGTCTGTGAAATAAATGATTTACAAATATAGTTACTTTGTTTTTCTGCCTGTTTGTTTTACTCTCTCCTCTGAATGCCTGTCTGTCTCTTTACAGAGAACTGCAGTAACATGGACAGTTGATGATGAAGTCTGTCTCAACAAACAATCAAAAATATCAAATGAATCGATTCCACGTCGAGAAAAAATGAACAAACACAGAACAGACAGTACATAGTATCAACCTGCGCCAGCGTGTGTGTGTGTGTGTGTGTGTGTGTGTGTGTGTGTGTGTGTGTGTGTGTGTGTGTGTGTGTGAGTGAGAGAGAGAGAGAGAGAGACAGTGTGTATAAGAGGGTGTGTGTGTGAGAAGTGAGTGTGTGTGTGTGTGTGTGAGAGAGACAGAGTAGGTGTTCAGGAGTTCAAAACCATCACAGCAACTGAATCTGTCTCCGTGGCAACGCAACAAACGTCCTGATTTTTCTGATTGTTAGGAAAACGAAAGGTCGAGGGATGAGGGGTATAAAAATCTCACTTTCTCATCACTCATTCATTACACACAGTAACTGTACTTAAGTTCTGTTTTACATTTTTATTTAAAGATATTATTACTAACCTGATGAGTTTATTTTTTACATCTCCTTCTCACGCATTCATCCATCCATCCCTCTTTTCGTTCCCTCATTCGCTCAGCGTCAGGAGTCAAAGGTTACTAGGTTGCAGTTTTGGTTTGACAAACGTGTGTGTGTGTGTGTGTGTGTGTGTGTGTGTGTGTGTGAGTGAGAGAGAGAGAGACAGAGTAAGTTGGAGGAGGAATAGTTTTAATCTGATTCAGAGCCCCACTGAGACCTTCATCTGTGGAACAAAAAAAAAATTTTGTAACGTTATTGTTTTAAAAAAAAAATTGAGGGCTGTTTTTTTTTTTTTTTGATGTTTTCTCTTGGTTTAAAAATTGAAAAAGCGTTACCTGTGAGGAGGGGCTGGAAGTGCAACAAAAAAAATAATAAATTCTTTCCTTCATGCCGTGGTGGGTGTGGCCATTGCTGTGACCTCCATCAGGGAACACCCCACAAGTGTCCCCTTCATGCTCAGACTCTCTAGTGTGCTACTATAAAGCGCTTGTTTAGCTGACACCCTCCGCTGCGTCCTCGTCACACGGGCTGAAGTCTGAATAACCACGCTAACCAATCAGCTTTGACCTTGACCTTACGAGGGGGTGGGACTATCGTCGGCAGTACGCTGCCTACTGATTGGACCACGTGCACTTCCTGTCTTGTCCTGGCCCCCTCCCCCCTTCTCAGATATGATCTATACAGCAAAGCTCTGCCCACAAATTCAAATCTGACTAATGGCTCCACCCCCTAAATTTCTTTGAGCCGTGTCGTGAAATGCTTCCTCACTTATGACCTATGCATTAAAGTAAAGCCCCGCCCACAAGGAATTCACTCATGCCTCTCTTAATCAAGTCTGCACAGCCCCACCCCAGACAGCTTTTATCAACTAAACCGCCACGCCCTTTAACTAATGCAGTATAAAATGTGGTGGTGGTGGTTTTTTTTTTCCCTAGACCTATGCAACAAAGCCCCGCCTCAAACTTTCACACAAAGCTCCGCCCCCTCTCAGCATTAATTCTAGCATACAGGTGTACACTTGCCCCTCCCCTTGCACCTTTCCTTGTACTCCTGTTTGAGGAACTGCTCCTCATTAATGACCTATGCAGCACAGCTCCGCCCCCACTTCCAAGGATAGGCATTTCATGGAAAGCCCCGCCCCTTTGTAAAGGGGATGAAGTCATTTTGCACTACATATCCAATCGTATTTCAGTCATTGTGTAAACACTGGTGTGGGTGTAAAGTGCCGACGTGCCGGAGACGTGTGACGTCAGCGTGTTTGAGTCAGCGCTGTCGACTCGCTGTGTTTACCCTTAGGTACAGAAAGACATTTTTCAGGATTAACGTTTTTTTTATTCACCAAGTTTAGTGCTTTCAATTCCCTAATTTTTGGCTTTTTGGAAAGAAACAATATTTACTACAGACTGATAGTAATGTTTTTTCTGTTTTTATTGCAATTTTTGTTTTGCTTTTTCCTGGGGGGGGGTTATGCTACTTTTTTTTTTTTTCTTCTTTTTCTTATGTGTGATTTTTTTATTTTATTTTTTTTGTTTGATCGTTTATCCCTGTATTATCATATTAAACTATAACCAGCCAAATCGTCTCCTCGTTATTATTTTATTCTGATTTATCATTAACATTTCCCATTTTTTTTTGCCTTTATTTGTTTACTTTTGCATTTGTATCATTTTATTTTTTTAAACATTACTTGAAAATTCTAAGTGCACTATGGAGTGAGCAGAGCTGCGCGAGATGCTCCGAGGCAATATGTCTGGTTTGGTGTGATGAGATTTTTCTTCCTGTATGTGCCATTTTAAGCAGTTAAAACGCAAAGAGGTTTTGTACTTTAAACTGTTTTAGAGCCTATATAGCAAAGATGTGCTCCCACCCCCCCAAAAAAGGGAAAAAGGACTCCTTGAAGCCACGCCCACTTTACCCTGGCTCCACCTTACAGTGAAGGGATTCTTTGTGTAAGTGCATTTCTCTTGTTGGTGCCATTAATGGAATATATGTGAACGTTAATTTAGGTTGGGACGTACTGTCTCCACTTCTACATTAAAAAATAAGCTGCTACTTGAAACTCCACCCATGTTACATTTAGCCCGCCCATAAGCCCATATTTAACCACTGTTTGATGCATTTCACAATGTACACAGAATGAATCTCTGCATTAACCTGAAGCTTGCTTTCTTTTAATCACAAAATGGCAGATGAAGCTGTTCATACGCACATCAGCTGAACGGGTGGAGTTCCAGGGGGGTCGTGTATCATCAAGCATCCCTCTGTGCTGAACTTCGGATTCTTAGCACGACGCCACCGTGAGGACAGAAAAACCTTTCAATCGTAAAATCTCCAGAAATTCAGATTGATCATCTGAATCCCACTTGAGCTTTATGCAACTTCTCGTATGACCCGTTTGGCTTCCCATATGGCCTTACATTGTGGTGAATAGAGTGTAGGAGTTTGTGTGTGTGTGTGTGTGTGTGTGTGAGAGAGAGTGATTTGGGGAAATGATCTGACTGATTCCTTTGTGTTAACACATTTATTTCATTTATTTCACATGTGACTGTACTGTTTTGTATTGTTGTGTAGGAGATGTGTTCGCTAGGCATATTTTCAATAAAGCTTTCAGGGTTTTGAAAAAAAAAAGAAGCCATGTGCCTTGCTTCCGGCGCGAGTATGGTACAATAAGTACATGAAGAAAGCAGGTGGAAAAGTTTTTAAATAAACAAAACCAGGCTGATCTTTGGTGTTTTACTGCTGAACTCCAAACATTCTCACTTTTGTTCATTTACTTTTTGTGTCTGAACCTGGAGATTTACAGTATTGTGTTTCCAAAACTCCAGACTTTCCTGTATTGTTTAATGGGGTCTTGAGGAATAGTTCCCCAGGCATCCTGAACAATTTCCTGTTAAGTGAAATGGTGACCTACGAATCATTCATGCATATAAACCAGGTGACTTAAGGCCTGAACCAGTGAGAAGCAGCTGCAGGTGATCAGGAGGTGATTAGTTCACTGCTGATGCTGAATGCTGAGTGGTTGGAACAGACGAGAGGGGAAATGAGGTTGCTGCTGCTGATGTTGTTACAGAAACAACCAGTTTGTTTTTTTTACTTGTATATTTAGACACTTTGCAGCCTGTCATAGTAAACAAAAATCCAGTTTCTTTCATTTTATTTATTTATTTATTCATTTATACATTATAAAAGAACCAGGGCCAACGCATGACAAGTGAGAAAACTTCCATCAATAAAGAAGACCCGGGTTCACTCTTACTAAGGTGTCGGAATGAGATACTATATTGTGGCCATGACTTAAGAATGTGTGATAATGAGTTAATTCATGCCCCAGATGTGACAGGACCATTGTTGTTTTGGAGTTTTATTGTGTGTCAGTGAGAAAATTAAGGTAATCTTACATATATACCAACAGTTACAAGAGGCTGAATGCTATGAGTTTATTAAGTTGTGGTCACAACCTGGTATATCATGGCCATGCTTTATACTATTTTGCTATTCCACACCTTAATGAGTAGGAGCCACAACATAGTATCTCATTCCCACGCCTTGGTAAGTCATGGCCACAACATAGTATCTCATTCCCACACCTTGGTAAGTCATGGCCACAACATAGTATCCCATTCCCACGCCTTGGTAAGTCATGGCCACAACATAGTATCTCATTCCCACGCCTTGGTAAGTCATGGCCACAACATAGTATCTCATTCCCACGCCTTGGTAAGTCATGGCCACAACATAGTATCTCATTCCCACGCCTTGGTAAGTCATGGCCACAACATAGTATCTCATTCCCACGCCTTGGTACATTTACATTTAGGCACTTGGCAGGCGCCGTTACCCAGAGTGACTTACATCCCCCCCATGTTACCACCAGAGGGGCTCTGCACTAATCACCACCCCAGTCAACCAGTCACAAAAAACCATAACCTTAATGGATTATAGGGAGCAAAAACATGATGAGTCAGAAAATGTACTCTAAATACACTAAAAGATAAACAGTAAGTTAACAGACATGTTAGTGTACAAGAGTTCTTTGGGTTGTTTATTTGTTTACTTAAAATGTTACATTCTCAGCTCATAAAGACGACTGAATCAAATAAATGAATAATGAAGTAACGATTTTGCCAAACTCAACACTCTGTTCGGCCATATTGGATTCTTCTCAGCGCGCGCCATTGCGTTTACGTACAAGCGTCGCCACGCACCGGGGTGTGACGTCACGACGCACAGCACGTGACGGCCGCGTTTAATGGACGGGACGCGGAAGAAGACCGACGCGTTTTCGTCACCGGATGTCGAAGCGAGTCCGGGCCGGTGAGAGGAGCGGGCTGTCCGGTCAGACTCTCTCAGGAGTTCCCGCGGGGAGCCATGGCGGCTCTGGCGGCTCAGCCTGACGAGGACTGGCAGGACTTTAACGAGTTCACGGCCGCCACGGAGAACACGCCGGAGCCGCTCACCCCCGACACGGAGCGCGCTGTGCGCGCGGACAGGACGAGGAGGAGCGCGAGCGGCGGCGTCGGCGGCGGCGGCGCGTGCGGCGGGAGGTCCGAGCAGGGGGATCTGCTCCAGGATTTCGAGCAGAAGCTGAGCCTGTGCTTCAGCACGGACTCCACGGACCCTGAGAACATCTCCGACATTAAACCCATCAGTGAGGAGGAGTTACTCCGACAGGACGAGTAAGATCTGAGCACGCGCTGTCTGAGTCTAATCATCTGAGATCAGAGTTGTGCAAACATCAGACTCAGGGCTGAGGAACCTGAGGAACTGCAGCTGCTCCACTATCAGCTCCAACATCTGCGCCGTCACCCTCCACTTCTGCTTATTATTAGTAGTAGTGTTTAGAAATCACTCTTCTGAAATGGCGTGTCTCGGTTTGTCTGATCTTAACGCGCCTGTGAACACGGAGACGGATGACAGAACCGGCACATTTCACAGATCGGACCGTCACGTCTCCTTGCATCGCTCAGCTTAGCGCCTGATCTTGAAGTTTAGCGTAGGAGCGCGACTTTGCAGTGTTTCATGTCCAAATCTCACGTTTAGTTCACAAACCCCGTCTCTTTCATGTCGGCCTATGAATCTGATCGCACCATGTTTATTAATCCCAAAAAATCTGCGCCCGTATTCACAAAGCTTCTCAGAATCCTCTCAGAGCTCCTGTCTTGGCCTAAACAGTCCTAGCTGGGAGTCCTAGACTAAAAGTGATGTAGGAAACGTCTCAGAGCAACTCTGAGGAAGGAAAGTACAAAGACCTTTATCTTAGTGAGTATCTTTATCATCGACCCCGGTGCTGGGGACGATGCAGCAGATCAAGGACTGTGATTGGCTGATAAAAAATAACCTCTGACCTCCGCAAAGGTTTTTAAATGCGCGCTTTCTGAAAGCTGAATACATGATAATAGAACCGACAGTGAAATCACAGTGTGTGTTTGTATATAAATAAATTATGTAATCATGACTACAGGCTGCTTTATACAAAGTTTCTGTTACAGGCGAAATATCATTAAGATAATCACAAAGTTAATTAAAACAGCCAAATGTTGAAAATGTGTCGACTTTTGAAACAACCAGTTTCCACACAGTAGTTACTATATTTAAGTTCTTACATTTTTTACTAAACTGATTTTATTACTTGTGATCTGTTTCAGATTGATGGGAGCAAAATGTCTCAGCATTTACCAGTTTACATGATCACAGGACAGTTTATTTAAGTTGTCGTCCTAGCTAGGAGTCCTAGACTAAAAGTGATTTAGGAAATCTTTTAGAGCAACTCTGAGTAAGGAAATAGAAAAACTTTTATCTTAGTCAGGGGGTGTGGTCGACCCCATTGCTAGGGATGATGCAGCAATTCAAGGACTGTGATGAATCCAAGATGGAAGGAAGTAAAACAACAAGAAAACCAGACTGGACAGAAGAGCAGCGTTTACTTTTAGCTTTACGTTCAGTGTTTGGAGAATATTTCTTCCTTCCGCCATTTGGCCCTCTGCTAGAGAAACTCTTAAGCATCTTAAAAGTCCTCCTCTCTACTCGCAACACCTTTTATCTTAGGAGCTGTTTTTAGGTCTAAGATGTTTCATGAATCTTTTTTATCTTTACTAAGATTTAATCCTAAATTTAAGGGGAAATTCTAAGAAAATGCCCAAATTTTAAGATTTTTCTTAGAATTTCGTCACTTGGAGCAACTTTTAGGCTTAGGAAGCTTTGTGAAAACGGGCCCAGATCTTGACAAGTCAAACTTATGAATCTGATCTTGCTGACCAGTAATTCTCTAATTATGGCCATTCTAGTAGCTCAGTTGATGAAGGTTGAGCTGTTTCCTGGGTGAATCAGATATCCTGTCCGTGTTCAGTGTCACTACGGCCGTGTGTGTTTGGTGTGTGAACATCTTCAGCTGACTGTAAGGAGGAGATGACAGCTGGAGATCTTCAGTCAGAACTGAACTGATCGTACAAGTCAGAGTGAGAGAGCGAGACAGCTGATTCACTTAGTCACTGTGTGTGTGTGTGTGTGTGTGTGTGTGTGTGTGTGTGTGTGTGTGTGTGTGCGCGCAATCTTACAGCGATGTGTTTCTCTCTCTGTAGGATATGGAATGCTCTGACGGATAACTTCGGGAACGTGATGCCTGTGGACTGGAAGACGTCCTACACCCGTTCTCTCCATCTCCCCTCGCTCAACCTCGTCCAGCAACCGGTAACACACTCTGTCCATCCCTCTGTCCCTCTGTCCGTCACTCCTTCACGCTTATTGTTTATTCCAGCTTGCAGAAGTTCTTTGTGTGTTTGATCTCCACATGTCCGTCTGTTCTTTCCTTCTGTCCATCATGTCCGGGAAATTAACCAATCAGAACGTGGGTGTTAATGAGACCAGGAACCTGTGACTGAATATGGTGTGTGTGTGTGTGTGTGTGTGTCAGAAGGTGGACAGTGTGAATCTGGACCTGTCTGATGATGAGGAGCTCAGGGAGCAGATGGATCTTCACTCCATCATCGTCTCCTGTGTTAACGAGGAACCACTGTTTACTGCAGAACAGGTAACACACACACACACACACACACACACACACGTGGGGGGTTAAACAGTTAAAATACTTTTGAAGCCGGATTGAACATTGTGTGTGTGTGTGCGTGTGCGCAGGTGATCTCTGAGATTGAGGAGATGATGCAGGAGTCTCCAGACGCAGACCCGGAACAGTGTGTGTCCTCACCGGACCTGTCCATTCTGTCCCAGGAGCTACACACACTCGCACAGTCCTCATCCACCAGCAGCTTCCAAGAGCGTCAGTGTAGTGTGTGTGTAGTGTGTGTGTAGTGTGTGTGTAGTGTGTGTGTAGTGTGTGTGTAGTGTGTGTGTAGTGTGTGTGTAGTGTGTGTGTAAGTGTAGACAAAAAGTAATAATGAGAAACTTATTGTGCGTGCGCATGTCAGGTGTGCGCGGGATGAGCGTGTGTGAGCTGGAGTCGCTCCTGGACGAGGTGGAGAAGAAGATCAGGGAGTTCTCTGAGGAGCTGATCGATCAGTTGGCTCTGCGTGATGAGCTGGACTTTGAGAAGGAGGTGAAGAACACGTTCATCTCGCTGCTCATCGACGTCCAGAACAGACAGAAGGAGGCGATGAAGAGGAGGAGGAAGGGCAGGAGCACGGGCGCCACCCCCCACGGAGAGCGCACGCACGCGCCCGGGACTGTGAGGAACACACACACACACACACACACACACACACACACACACACGTGTATACACTGATACACAAACATCTATACACACACTTGTAAGGCAAAGGAGTGAGATTGAACACAAGGCATTGTGGGAGTTTGAAACTCTCAGCCTGTGGGGGCGGAGTAACATCAGGGTTGGTCAAACTAATTTTAACACCCAGTATAATAATAATAATTATTATTGTTAATATTATTATTATTATTATTATTATAATGACGCCTCCCACTGGATAAATCATGAATGAACTGTGATGATTGGAAAGCTGAGTTACATTTCACTTGCCACTCGCGCACCCGCACCCAGGCCTGATTGCTGCCAGACCTGCTGAATTAAGAAATCAGTTGAATAAAACCTGACTGACAAAGTGAAGCATGAGAAAAGATCTAAGAAAGCATCTAAAGAAACTCAAGAACAGATGAGAAACAAAGTATCAGTGTGGAAAAGAGTTACAGAGTCTTGTTCAGTGAACCCTGGTGAGAGCCGTCACCCACAAATGGAGAAAACCTGGAACCTTCCCGGGAGCGGCCGGCCTACCGAAATTTCTCCAAGAGCACGACGGCGCCTCATCCAGGAGCTTCTTAAAAACCCCCGAACAACATCTAAAGACCAACAGGTCCTTAAAAAAAACATCTGGATTATCCCCAAGACTTTGGGGTAAATATTCTGTGCACTGATGAGACCAATCTTTTTGGAAGGTGTGTCTGTGTGTGTGTGTCTGTGTGTGTGTGTCTGTGTGTGTGTGTCTGTGTGTGTGTGTCTGTGTGTGTGTGTGTCTGTGTGTGTGTGTGTCTGTGTGTGTGTGTGTCTGTGTGT
>JAAGKR010007598.1:30000-35787 GCA_011419295.1 Clarias macrocephalus | reverse complement strand
TGTGTGTGTGTGTGTGTGTGTGTGTGTGTGTGTGTGTCTCTCCAACAGGTCTGCCTGCCTGGCACCTGGCCTGCACCACACCACTGCACCGTCTGCCATCCTTCCATCTCTCCTTCCTCCATCTCACACTCATTCGCCCTTTCATGCCCAGCCTACACCTGCCATCTCTCTCTGTCTGTCTCTCTTCATATTCACCTGACTCTCTGTCTCTCTTCCCTTATTTCCCCCCCATCCATGACACACCACACACGCCTGCTTGCTTTTCTCCATTACTCCAATCCTCCAAACACACCGTCTCCCTCTCACACACACCACTCTCTTTCTCTCTTCCTGTTTTTAGGGAAGTAGTGAGGTGTGAACAGGACGTCTCTAAAGGACAGAGAGAAGTCGGAGTGGAGCGGTGAGCAGATGGCTGGAGCTCTGTGCACTTCAGACTTATCGATTTGGAACATTTCCTGAACTACTGCACACACCAGAGAGGGAGGGGGCGGGAGAGACAGACAGAGAGAGAGAGAGACAGAGAGAGAGAGAGAGAGAGACAGAGAGAGAGAGAGACAGAGAGAAAGAGACAGAGAGAGAGAGAGACAGAGAGAAAGAGACAGAGAGAGAAAGAGACAGAGAGACAGAGAGAGAAAGAGACAGAGACAGAGAGACAGAGAGAGAAAGAGACAGAGACAGAGAGAGAGACAGAGAGACAGAGACAGAGAGAGAAAGAGACAGAGAGACAGAGACAGAGAGACAGAGACAGAGAGACAGAGACAGAGAGACAGAGAGCCCCCCATGGTGAGCCCCAACAAAAGCAGCTTAACCACAGAAATTATTTATCAAACGAAACCAGAGAGGCTTTAAGAAAAACAATAGCAAGCAGCAGGTGATGGACAGAGAGAGAGAGAGAGAGAGAGAGAAGAATGATCAGAGTGCAGAATGATGAATGAATAGAGATGTATTATTATTATTATTATTATCATTATTAACCTTACTGAGATCTCTAAACAGTTCATATCAGTAATAACACACTCAGGGGTCAACCTGCTCATTACTCTTCCTCACACTCAGCTCAGCCAAAACGCACTGAGCCAGGGTTAGGTGCAGGTCCCAGTTGGAAAAAGGTACCTGTACTTCAGGTACTTACACAATAATAATGTACCCGTGTGTATATCAGTGTGTGTGTGAGTATATAATGAGTGTGTGTGAGTGTGTGTACTTGTTGCAGTGGTGTTTGAGGTGCCGTTTGTAGCTGTCCTCCTGCAGCAGCACATCTGGATTACACTCGGCCAGCCAATCAGCCTGAGGCACGTTGGTCTGAGTCGTCAGTACCTTCCCCTTCTTCCCTTTACGCCCGCGCGGCACAGGAGCAGACAGTCCTACACACACACACACACACACACACACACACACACACACACACACACACACACACAGGTTAATGATTCTGATGAAACGCAGTTAGCATGCACAAACACTCCAGTTCCTCTCAGTGTGCGTGTGTGTGTGTGTGTGTGTGTGTGTGCGCGTACCCGAGTGGTTGGTTAGTGTTTTGCTCTGCCCGTCCTCAGTAGGAGTGATCAGGTCCCAGACGAAGCTCTTGATGTTCTCGTCTCCTCTGTAGTGGAGGAGACAGTAGGCCAGCAGCGCTCTGCAGATCATCTCCACATCACGCTCATGTAGAGGACGCTTAAACCGCCCGTGAGACAGGATGTCCCGCCACCGTCCCCACCTACACATGTAAAACACACACACAGGATGAGATTCACCAGCGATCACATAATACATCAACACCATGCCCAGGCACCGGTACGACTCGTATCACGATTCTGCGAGTATAACAATTTTATAAACATCCCGATTTAACATTAACATGAGCCAGCACCACCTGTAGGATTTTAGAGGAACTGCAACGTTTTACTGTTTCACATCATGTGAAACATCACGCATTTAAAATAACTGATTGGAGTCAAAGTGGTGATGTCTAACTGAAGAAAATGAGCAGCGTTCGCTCGTCTGATGGAGAACCAGTAGAGCAGCTAGTGAGATCCGTGAGAGTAGCAGCGTTACTACGGGACGCGCGTGTGTGTGGCTCACTTCAGTGCTGATGATGTTAGTCAGTGTGAGATTCGTGCTGAGCACCAAGGACTGGTGTGTAATTAAGAGTGAAGTGCCCGCACACACTGCAGATAGATCATCATCATGAGAGACGGACAGAAATGAGACGCACACAGTCCCTCACTTCAGCATGGACTCAGACGAGTGTGTGTGAGAGAGACTGACCCATAGACCAGCAGGTTCTTCTCCACTCTGAAACACTCGCTGCGCGGGTATCCCTGAGCGCGGTCCTGCGGCCGGCGAGTCTTCTGCAGCGGTCTCTCCTCAGAGTCGCTCTCCAGCTCCGAGTACTCCATCATCTCATCCTCCTTTATGGAGCTGTAGTGCCGAGTCTGCTTCCTCACCCGCGGCGTGTCGATCACCAGAGTGTTCTACACACACACACACACACACACACACACACACACACACACACACACACACACACACACACACACACACACAGAGTCAGGTTCTAGATCTACTCACTGCTCAGTTAATGTGCAACAGAAGCACTACACACACTCTGTTAGAGATAAATGCATTTATCAGATAAGTAAATAAAATAGAATGTAGTCTGAGCTATATGAGATTTTGCTGATATGATATTATGATCTCTTGTCTGTCTGTACAAAAGACGTACACATGTGAGGAACATGCACAGACTGATTAGGGTTGGGTACCGAAAACCGGAGCCAATACGGCACCGGTACCTATAACGCGAATTTCGGTGCCACTTAAATGCCTGAACTGTGGATTAATATATTTGTTCTCTGGGGCTCTGATGATGACACAGTTGTAATATGCATTAGATTCATCAACACACATGATCGCTAGTAAAATTTAAATACTGCATTCATGGGGTGTCAGAAATGATCGGAAAAATTTATTATTTCCTTAATTAAAAAAATCTTGAGGACTTCGGAAAGCTTTGATAATACAAATCCAAAACATTGTTGCAGTAATGTTACTGTCCATTTTATTTTTGTAAATTAAATGTTTATTATAGTAGATATTATATATTATATTAATATATATTAGATATTATAGTAGACTGGAATCTCCTACAGTCTACCTGAGCCTCCAGGAACAAACTGGACTCCTTTTAATTTTAACACATCTCCTGTTACACTGAACTTCCAGTACACATTATTAAGTTGATCAATCCCTGCTATCCGTTATCACCCAGATGAGGATGGGTTCCCTGTTGAGTCCGGTTCCTCTCAAGGTTTCTTCCTATTACCATCTCAGGGAGTTTTTCCTTGCCACCGTCGCCCTCGGCTCGTTCATCAGGGACCATCTGATCATTTTGATTGTCTGCTTTGCGACAATGTCAATTGTTAAAAGCGCTATATAAATAAAATTGACTTGACAAAAAAATTAAAAGCACAAATCGGAAATGAGACGATCCGAGATGCGCGTGAACGCAGCCACTAACGTCACACTCGCTCTGACGGCAGCAGGTGATCTACCGCTATCTCAACTTGCTACATTAACTTTCGTTAAAATGCCTAAAACTAAACGGTCGAAAGTGTGGCTGTATTTCACAAGAAAAGATTCTGACACCGCGACGTGCAGCAAATGTTTTACAGCAGTTGCGTGTAAAGGGGGGAACACGTCAGACCTCTCATCGCAGAGTTTAAGCAATTTCTCCTTTTTGTCCAATTACAGCTACATCACACACACACGGTTAGCCTCGAGGGAAACGAGCCGCGTTAATTACGCTCACGTCCCCAGTGATGAGAGACGCTGTCAAGTGCCACGGAATCGCCTCCGATTAGCACTCTGCAGTTCCTCACACTCACACAGCTAATAGCATAGACCGCAATATTGTACCATCACACAAGTAAACACAACCTGCTGTTCTACTTTGTTTAATTTATTTATTTAAAGAGACTCAAACTCAGCACATGGTTAAGATTACTGCTTTAATCGTGAACATGTTTAATATGTGAACACTGCAGCCTGAATGAAGTGTGTGCGTGTGTGTGTTTCAGCACTCACCCTGCCGTGGATGACATCCAGGTCCAGCTCGGCTTTCTTGGCCCATTTCTGCCAGAAGTCTGGATCCTCCAGGGAAATGTCCGTCCTGTTCCCAGACGCCACAAAGCTGGCCTGCAGACGCGTGCGGGACGCCATCAGTAAAGATGCTCAGCATTTATATACGCTTAGATTCCTGATAAAATGTTCACACACTCCACATGCGCAGTGTAGAAACTTATATTCATATAAATGATTGAGCTCTTTAAACACAACATGGAGCTGCAGGAATCTGTGCAGGAAACAGATCAGTGTTTAACCAATCAGATCGCTCAGAGCCTGGCCACGCCCACCGAGACCTGACAGAAAGGGGAATCAGACTGATCACAGCTACCTCTGTGCACTGTGGTGTGTGTGTGTGTGTGTATGTGTGTGTGTGTGTGTGATGTCACCTTGGCGAAGGTGGAGCCCTTGCCCTCGGACTCTATGGTGATGGTCTGAGTGCGTCTCTGTAAGATCTGATCGATGTCCTCCTCACAGAACTTGGACCCCTCGTCCTCCTCGTCCATCAGCGCTCCGTACGCTCCCTTACGCAGCAGATCCTCAATCTCCTTCTTCGACAGCTGCTGAACCTGACAAACAAAACACACACTCATTAGTGAGAACTCGGGCAGTACCGACCCACTGACCCTGCAGTCCCGCCCGTGTGCATGCGATCCATACCCCGTTAGCGGCGTTCTCTCTCCCGCTCATGGACTGCAGCACGGCTTTATCCAGCCCCAGCTTCAGACTGGCCTTGTCGAACATCTCCCTCTCGTACGAGTTCCTCGTGATCAGGCGGTAAATCTTCACTGCTTTGCTCTGACCGATCCGGTGACAACGAGCCTGAGCCTGGGAAACAAACAAAAGTCACATACACACATGGACCAGACCCACACACAGAACCCGACAGTCAGTTCAAAAAGCTCCGCCCAGCCTGGTTCTCTCCGTACTCAACCATTACAACGCAAGAATTAGGACACACAAGAACACGAACACAGACGAGGATCAATGACTAAGTATAAAAAAAAACCAAGGCACACATTAAATAAATAATTATACAAAAACACTAAGTTGTGCAACTTAAGTTTTAGAATCTGACTTCTTACTGGATGCTTTATGATGACATTTAGGATGCAAAAATCCATGGACAAAAACAAGAGTCCGTACATTGTGTTTTACGGCAATATATTCATTAGAATATAAATGTCTCCCTCTTGGACGTGTGTGTGCTCACTGGTCTTTAAAGCAGCGTGTGATTGCAATGAAGAGAGGTAAGTATGTTAAGATGCTCTGAACTGAGGCTTGTCCTGCGCTTTAAAGCAACGTTTCCTGCAGCTGAAAACTTTTTTCATTGATAAAAGTTTGCCTCGTTTTCCATTTTGTAACAGGACGCTCCCTCAAATTACACCGCTAACTGTGTGCGTCTCCTTCCGTGTGGTGTGTGACATAAGCGCTTCTTCTTCGTCTGTGTTTACTAGCGGCTTGCATCCTGAAGCGCACTGTGTCACGCCAAACAAATAATTGCACAAAAAAATAAGAAGCTTTGAGGCAGAAGATTTGACTTCAATCATTTTTTGTAATCGAATTACTCGAGGAATCGTTTCAGCCCTAAAACAGTGTAGAGTTCGTTGAATCTTGAATCTTTATTCTTCAACAATAAAGAATGAAACATAAAAACAGAGA
>JAAGKR010007598.1:0-25000 GCA_011419295.1 Clarias macrocephalus | reverse complement strand
TTCAGCTCCCACGTGCTGTCTTCATACGGCAGGGAACACCACTTCACCAGGTACAGGCTCACCGGCTACAGCACACACACAGAGATCGAGTTTAACTTAGTCTCACTGTGAAGTGATTTTAAACTATTAAAGCAGGACAGGAAAAACAAGTGATCAGACACCCGCTCTCGCACAGACAGACCTCTCCATTTTCATCTGTGCTCTCAGACACATCCAGGACTCGGTCCACCTCCACGTAGTCAGGGTTAAATGGCTCATCGTCCATCTGAGACACACAGTAAGACACGTTACAAGGAGTGAAACCTCTCTCTCTCACACACACACTGTAAACACGGAATAATACACACACGAGGTCAGGCTGCATTGAGGTCGCACCGACATTTTATGAAACACTGACGGTGTACATTCAGCACCATGTATCCGACCCCACACACACACTAAATGCTCACAGCTCATCATTTCCAACCTCCTACTAGGAAAGAAAACGTTCTAACCTCTACCTCCTACTCAGGGACTCACTTTTCTCACACACACACACACACACACACACACACACACACACACACACACACTTCCTCCTCCAGCACTGTAATGATGCTACAAGGCTAACACACACAGCTAACAGGTACAGGAAGCCTACAGTGTAAATCAGACAGTCAGACGCTGGACGTCTGATGTCAGCCCTAACGTCTGCTCTAAAGGCCGCGCTCATAAACACTAGGGTTTTACTGCCTCCACACGAGGCATCATAAACTTCGTCCTCTCTCTCTCTCTCACACACACACAAACACACAGCCTCCATCAACAGGGTCGGCCATAAAGCTGGGATACGATCCGACCCGGAGAAAAACAAAATGGCGGCAGCGCAGCAGGAAGCGAAGTTCACTGACCTCGGTGAGGAAGTTACTGTGAGCCTGCTTGGCTTTAAAGCGCTTCACTTTCTGCTGGATTCTCTTATCCTTCTCCAGCTCCTCCAGATCGGCCCAGCGACAGTGCAGGTACGAGCTACACACACACACAAAGTATCATAATAAACAAGGGGGATATCTTATGAACATTGATTACAGAATTAATAAATATATTATGTAATTAGAATTTAAGGATTAAACGTATAATACAAGACAAACATTGAATCATCATAATCACAGCGCTACATACATGTATATAATATAACTCCAGATCACTTTACGTAAATTATTTACATCACAATCAAACTGGAATGAAACAAACACTAAAATGCATTTAATAGATGTAGTTCATTTTTAAATACAGGTAAAATGTGAATAAGCAATAAATGTGATTCCTATTTAGTCAAACTAATAATAATAATAATTCTGTGATGCTGCAGGAAGGAGCGTCAGTACGGCGTCACTCACAAACTCTTGAACTTGACGTAAAATTCTTCGACCTCCGCTTCCTGTCCCGACTCGAGCTGCGCACACACACACACACACAGAGAGATGGATTGGGCTGTAATATGCTCGGGGTGATCACTATTTGCTTAACTTTCCACTTTCAGTTCAGCGGCGCTACAAATCACCGCTGGAGGGAAAGAAAAAAAACCTCAGCAGCAGACGTGTGTTTATCACGCAGCACGTTTTCCTCCAGCAACACGTGAACAAGTTCTGCTTTTCTGGCACGCACATGTTTCCCCTCCCCCACAGACGGCGACAGACAGCGAGAGAGAGACGGGAGGAAAGATGTGTGTGTGTGTGTGTGTGTGTGTGTGTGTGTGTGTGTGTGTGTGTGAGAGGTGGGGGGGGGCGTCTAGTAGTGAGTCATGAATCAGTTGGTCCTGCTGCAGAGCGCGCGCACACACACGGCGTTGACCCGGGCCTGGCCTCCTGCCAAAACCACAGCTCCACTTCAGATGCCAGAACCTGCTGCCATTTCCCCGGGAGGAACCCATTCACAGCCACGCTACTGAGAACCGCACACGCCTCGCTGCTCTTATTACACTGCACAACACACTGTGTGTGTGTGTGTGTGTGTGTGTGTGTGTGTGTGTGTGTGTGTTTGCGAGGAAGTTAGAGACAGACAGAGAAAAACAGAAAAATGTGCAGTGGGCTGCTGCACTCACTCAATCCTCATCTCTCACACACACACAACGCTAATCACAGGTTATTACTGATACACACCAACACCACAACATGATTTAGATCATCTCACACACCACCGCTGCTCTCTGTAGCACAGCTGCTAACTTCACACACTTGTGCTAAGAGACTGTTCTTTATATCAGTTTTTTTTTTTATCCCTCCGTTTGTGGTTACTGTTCATCCGTACCGCTTATGACTTTAGTGTAAGGAACGTGCGGCACACACACACACAGAGAGAAATGGGGAGACGAAGAGTGTAAGAGTAAGAAAGGAAGTGATATTTGAAAAGAGACAGATTAAAAGAAAATAATAATTAAAACAGAGACAGTTAGAAAGAGAGAAAGACCGACACACGTTTTATATACACACACAAACAATGAAGGTAGACTGCAGCAGGTTTAATACACAAGTTATAAGACAATCACATTAACAGTAGCCCCGCCCCTGTCTCAGCCCGCCCTCCTTAGATCCTATTGTTTAAAGCTGTGTGAGAGATTAACCATCACTACACTCACCTGCTTCTTCACTCGACGCAGCCCCATGATCTTCTCCACCACCGGACCTTCAGCATCAGGCACCTCCTAACACACACACACACGAGGAAGAACCAGCATTTAACACAACAGCAGCAACACAGCTTTGTGTTTGTGCGTGCGTGCGCGTTACACACCGTTTGTTCAGAGGTGGTAGAAGGTGATTTGGGTCCTGCAGAATCTTCATCATCCTCATCGTCTGAGATCCTGAACTCCAGATCCTCGGTGTAGCGCTTCCTCTTCACCTGCCGACTTGAGCGCCGCTTCTGTTACACACACACACCCACTATTTAAATCTTACTAGTAGTTTCAATTCTGATAAATTTAGCACTGTGGATAACGGATAACTGAATTGTGTTTTTATTTTCAATACAATCAAGTTGAATGATAAGCTCCGCCCCTTCCCTGGAAGTTAAACCCTGTTTTGATAAAGGTGTGGGCAGCACCTCATCCACAACACTGAGAGCAACCAACCAATCAGAGCGCAGGGTCAGTAGGGGGTGGAGGGGGGTTCAAACGGACCAACCACACTACTCAAACATGGCCTTTACTGCTCTCTCACTACATTACCCAGCATGCACTGCATACACTCAGTGCTCATTAATGAGTTACTGTTAATGAGTGTCGTTAAGAAGTGATGCGTGTACGAGCTAACTAATGACACCAGCTAGTGGGAGCTAGTGCTGGTTACCATGGGGATGAGTTCCAGCCCCATAGAGATGGTGAGCTAAAGATGTTTGGGGCTCAGTGGGCGTGTGGTACGGTGGTAGAAATGGGTGCGTACCTGGACCCCGTCATCGTCCTCCTCCTCCGGGGATGGGGGCGGAGTCTTCTCTGTATCCGATGTGACTGACGACTCCCTTTTTCTCTTTCCTTCCTTCTTAGTGCTGATCTCAGTGTCGGCCTTCTTACTGCTGTATGGAAGGACACACACACACACACACACACGGGTGATTAGGACTTTACCTACAGTAAACACTACACTGGTGGCCATAGACCTCCCTTACCTGACTGCAAGAAGGAGAGACAGTAAGATACACCTGAAGACAGGAGAGAGAGAGACAGATAGATGCACTGTGGCATGAGGAGACAGACAAGAGTGTGTGTGTGTTTGTCCGGATCCTTCTCTCACTCCGTTCCACAGATTACAGCGAGCCCTGCACACACACTGCGGCCCCTCGCTCCTTTCATTCGCACGCCAAGAGCAATCACATCGCCCTGGTAACCGCCGGTCACATGACCCGCACCTGTTCCTCTGGCTGGACGCCACTGGCTCGAGCCATCTGCTTTCTCCCCTCTCTCTATCTGTCTCACTCTCCCTGTGTGTGTGTGTGTGTGTGTGTGTGTGTGTGTGTGTGTGTGTCTGTCTTTCTCCCCGAAGCACCTGCAGTTTTTAGTTTCACTCACACATGGGCGACAGACAGCACAGAGAAAAAAACAAATAAGTAAAAATAGAACAAAAAAGAAATTGTTTTAAAAAAGTAATAAAAGAAAGATGGGGGTGGGAGGGGCTTATTCTCTCTCATGTCAACCAGAGTCTTAACAACCAATCGGATGCATGAGTTCATGTATGTGGAAGAGGGAAGACTGTGTGTGTGTGTGTGTGTGTGTGTGTGTGTGTGTGTGTGTGTGTACACATGTCTGGACTCATGGAGATCTCACCCCATATTCACTCCTAATGCCAATTACACCCTCCCTCTTACACACACGGCTTGGGGTTAATGGGACACCTGCTGTCACCGTGAGATGACTCATCCTGAACCGGACCGCCCCCAACACACACCTCTCCGAACAGCAGCTGCTCTCCTCCTCAAACACACAGGATTGTTTACTCTCCTCAGCTCCTTTGCAGGCGCCATCACCAGCACGCACATGCACACACACACACATACACACACTAACAGGTTCAGTCCTGTGAATAAGCCACACAAAACCTGGAAAAACTGAGGATCTCTGTCTGACACACACACACACACACACAGGTTATCACTGGGGAATCAACAGGGTGTGGGAACTGCATGTGACTGAAACACTGAGGCATTTCCTCTAAAATAACAGTGTCAGAGTGAGTGAGACAGGCACGGAGAAAAGGAAGTGTGTGGGAGATGACATGAAAGGACGAGTGCAGACAGGAGGGAGAGACTACTGGACTGTGTGTGTGTGAGAGAGAGAAACATTGTGACTTTGTTCACTTCCTTCCTCTTCCTTGTGGCCTACGCACTGATTACACTCATCCCTCGCTCCTCCATCCTCTTCACTTCCTCTCTGTTTATTCCCTTGCTGTTGTCCTCTCCCCCCCACTTCTGCTCTGCATGTCCTCTCGCTCCATCTGCTCTCATTTCTGCCCGCTCCTTCCTTCCTCCACTCCTCTCTCCCCGTGTCCCCCCCCCGGGCCCCGTGTCCCCCCCCCCGGGCCCCGTGTCCCCCCCCCCCCCCATCTCTCTCTCTCTCTACAAAAGAACACTGGTCTTTATCTCTTCCTCCCCATCTTTGAGCTTCAATGTCACGCACAACTTTAAAACTTTAGAGAAGGAAAGGCGGAGTTTATTGAGCTGTTTAAGGACAAACAGAGAGCAACAGAGCGTGTGGGCTAAAAGTGCGCACACACACGTTGCAGCACTTCCTATGCAACCACCACTGTTGTGGTTTCGCCGATCTGAGCGTACAGGATGTACTTTGTGATGGCCCGCATGTGTGTGTGCACGTCAGATCAAAAAGGGGAGCGCACACACACACGGTTAGAGGGGGAGAAAACGGTGTTTGTAAAATGCAAGGTTGCTTGGGAACCTGCCAATGAATGAGAAAAGTGTATTTGCATTGCAAAGCACTTTTAGTCCTCACACACACAGGTTTAGTGTGGCAGAAGGAGCCATGTGAAGTGCGTGTGTGCGTGTGTGTGTGTGTGTGTGTGTGTGTGTGTGTGTGTGGGCTGCGTGCAGACACATGCATGTGAGCGACGGGCGTGGCTCAGAGGTTTTACAGATTCCCTCGAACACAACGTTAAAAAGCTAAAGGGTAGAATCTCACACACACTGACGCACCATGCTGACTCATCACATGACCTCACACACACAGGAGGGACCTGGCAACCCAGATTCAATTAATAAATTAATAGCACGCATTTAAAAAGCAGAGATCTGCCTTCACAACGTGATTAATGACGCGACCTGGGAACCACACACTCACCACCCCTCCCCCACCTCTCTCGCTCACACACATCACCCCTCCTTGAGATGACCTCTGACTCCGCCCCCTTTCCTCTAGATGAAAGAGGTGAGAGGAGGAGCGTCACATTCCTGAGCCGGATCACATTACAGTCTCGCTGGAGCGCAGGAGAGAAATGGCCGCTCTCTCTCTCTCACACACACAGCCATCTAACAGTTCAGTCTCACTCAGCGCAGGTTACCCATGATGCACTGGGTGAGATGAGGCTGACGTGAGATACAGGCCGCTGTAGTTGATAACTTGCAGTGCATTATGGGTAATCCTGCCCTTAACACGCCAATATGGAGCTCTGAGTGTGTGTGGGGAACGGGGCAGACATAAACTCCTGTGTGGGTGTGTGTGTGTACCTGGGCTTCTTGGCGCTCTTGGGTTTGGGCGTGGTCTTCTTCTCCTTCTTCTCCTTGGGCTCTTTGGGAGTTTTGGGTGTTTTCGGGGTTTTGGGAGTCTTGGGTTCTTTCGCTTCCTTCCCCTCCTTCACCTTTGGTTTCTTTTTGCTCTTCTTCTCTGGTGGAGACGTGACTTCATCACCACCGGTGACCTCCGATGCTCCGCCCAGGGCGACGACTTCGCCCGTCTCCCCATCTGCCTGCTCATCCGTCTTCACTTTCTTTTTCTTCTTCTTCTTGGCCTTGGGCTCAGCGTCAGGGGGCTGAGTCTCACAGCTGCCCTGCTGCAGGGCGGAGCTCGGGGTGGGCATGGGGGCGGAGCATGAGGTTTGGGAAGCATCTGATGGAGAATGCTGTAAAGACACGAGAGAGAAAAGCCTCAGTGTGTGGAGGAGAAGAGACATGGACACTGCACACCAGGGGTCAGGGACACCAGCACAGAGACGCATCAGAGCGAGTGAGACAGCACAGAGACAAGGCAGGATAAGACAAGAAAACATGACAAGACAGGAAGACAGAACAGAACACGGCAGGGACACAGGACAAGAAGATGAGTCAGTGGGACAAAAAAAAGTGAGACAGAACAGGACAAGAGAAGGAGAAAGAGACCAGACAGGACAGTGAGACTGTAGGTTGTTAGTTTGCAGGACATCAGCACTGAACTGAAGCGGGAAACTCATTTATCTGCAATAAACACTTCATTCTCAGAGTAAAGAGGGTTTCATAAAGAGTTTCAAACTAACATTTTAATAAAATCACTCCTGTACACACACACGGAAAAGGTGATGGAGCAGAAGTAAAGACCGAGTGATTATGATGGAGGGAGAGACCTGTGTAGGGTGGAGGTGGGGTGGAGGAGGTTTATCTCTCGTCTCGGTGGTAAAATGCAAATCTCCTGTAACGGACTAAAAGCGTGAGGTGCAGTTTGCATGCGAAATGATCACAAGGTCACTGGAGCACCACCCACACCACCCCACCCCACCCCCATCTCTGCAGATTTAAGCGATAAACGTCTCATCTCTTCTCCTCGTCCAATAATCAATCGCATGAATGACAACAGGACGCTCGCTGCATCTCTAATGCGACAGACGCCGCCGTCCACAGCGCGCTCCGCTCCGTAGTTTCCCCTCTCAGGGGGTGGGGGCAGCGAGTGTGTGTGTGTGTGTGTGTGTGTGTTTTTTTTTTGGGGGGGGGGGGTGATCTGGAAGGCAGAGAGCGCACTCGGAGCTAAATACTCCCTGAAGGAGGCTTTTTACCCTCCTCCACCCCCCCTGCGTGCTGCAGATGAGGGATGAGCTAACACCCAATTCATCTGATGAAACCCTGCACCTCTGCGTCAGACTCCGACTCCATCACCGCCTGAACTCCAGATCACAACACACACACAGCATCCGTGTGTCTGTACCTAACCATCTCCATCCTCATCATGTCTTTACTTAATCTCTAAAACCCGAGTCCCAGACCCTGAGCTTCACTTACACTTTTGGGACTCTGAGTAGCTACTTGGGGTATTTCTTCCCTGAGAAAGGGGGATAAAGACTTCAATTAAATTTACAGCCAATCATTTCCAACAAAAATAAGTGGAACAAGAATAAAAGGAGAAGACTAAAGGAGGGTGCGTGCGGCGCGCGCACACAGCACTGAGCGCAGAGTTGTTCACTACACTACCCACAATGCAGATCATAACCCTTAACCCACTAACAGCCGTTCCTCTTACTGTGACTGAGGGTGCGTACTCGCTCAACACCTTTTTATGCAAAACAGCATCAACCTTTCTCCCTCTCTCCGTCCGTCCGTCTCTCCCTCTATCGTCATCCTTTTTTAAAAAAAGATTCATTGAGCAGCTCAAATGCTTTCTAGTTATGAAAAAGCCAAGAAAAGCGTTTACAAAGCCACGCTAAAGTTCACAGTTGTGCTTGCTGCTAGCAATAAAGTAGAGACGTACAGGGACAAAAAAACAAAAAAACAAAGGCAGTTCTTAAGCACCAACACCAGACATGAAGCAGCACCTGGTTCAGAGGGATAAATCCAACACATTTCTAACTCCAGACCCCCCCCCCCCTCCCTTCACTGATTGGTCAGCTGCTGTATCTCTCAGTGTGACATCAGTCATGTGTTCAGTGTCCAAGTTTATAAGAAATAAAACTACACAGTGTGGAACATCTGTAAGGATATAAACTTAACATTGCACTAGGCCGTGTGTGTACGGGACATGGGCAGCGCGCGCGCACACAATCCCTCATCAAATATTTGCCTAAAGCTGCAGAAGCATCGCGACGAGACACCCTAACCTCAATAATTAAACAGCAGCACAGCTGCTCAGGAGGCCAGCATCTCTCACACACACAATGAATAAGGAGGTAAGAACATAAGAAAAGGGAGAAGAAAGAAAAAAAAGCAAGACAAAAGAAAAAAATCAAGGCTTATGAGCCCTGAGGCGAGTGCACGCGAGTGTGGAGCTGTACGGGCACTCAGCATGTAGGTCACACACACGAAGAGAGGAGCACAAATTAATCCTGACATCCTCAAATGTCAGCTCACTATCAGGAGAGAGAGAGAGAGAGAGAGAGAGAGAGAGAGAGAGAGAGAGAGTGTGTGTGTGCACGCTGCACAGGGACACTAAAGACCCGTCATTGTGTGTAAAGAGGTCAGGAGAGGAAGAGGGCTAACTGCACCGCCGAGTCACATGACCCGCACTAATCTGTCTTCCCTACTGACCCCTCCTCCATCTGACCGCCATTACCTCACACACGCACACAGGGTAAAGAGAGAGAGGAGGCTGGAGAATGGAGGAGGAGAGAGAAACAAGTCAGAAGTGAACTAGTGAAACAGAGTGAGAAAAGAGTGTAAAAGTGAGTGAAAGAGAGACAGGGAAAGAAAAGAGAGGAGGGAGAAATCTGGAAACAGATGGAGAGGGGGACGAAGAAAGAAAAGAGGGGGAGAAAGAATAAAAGTGACAGATAGAGGGGGGGGGAGAGAGGAAGGAGTGCAGACAGGGAGGAATGAGTGAGCAGGAAGAGACCATTTCCCCTCTGTGTGTGTGTGTGTGTGTGTGTTGTGTGTGTGTGTGTGTGTGTGTGTTGGAGGGGTTTAGGAGATTAGCACAGTGGCGCCTGTGTGTGGAGGCGGAGTCAGGATACACAACACAGGAAATAAAATGCTGTAGAAATGCATTTCCCACAATGCCCTGCACACAGTTTTACTCCTAGCTCAGCAGACAGAATGCTGTTTTCTGATTGGATGTTCACCTAGTCAAATGTTTACTCTTGTTGTCATGGTAATGGTGGAGGTTAAACAACCGTTTAAGTTGAGCTGAACATCTCTGATCCAGGTTAAACCACACACACGGTCACTGAATAATTTAGCATAATGTGTACTTTTTAAAAACAAAGATCAAAGAGAAAAGATTTTTCCAACTTCAAAGAAAGCCCCGCCACCACCCACCTGCAAGCAAAGAGGACTTTCCAAAAGACCAAACATGCCCGTCTTTGCCTTTACCCCCACCCCCTCAACTCACCTGCACGAAGACACGGTTCCATATCTACCCACTGATCTACTCTTCACCCCACACACACACACACACACACACACTCACCTGGACGTGAGGCACTTGGTGATGGTTAGCTGGTGGTGACGAGTGTGGGTTGGAGGGCCAGTTGCCCTGCGGGAGCGGTGGTGGAGATAAGCCCGGGGGCTGCTGGGGCACGGAGAGCGCAGGGGAAGTTCTCACCTGCTGCACCTGCGGGAACTGCAGCGTAGAGTTCTGCAGCTGCTGAGGGAGAACTTCTGGGTGGTTGGGTGTATTCATCGCCCTGTGATTGGGCGACAAGGTTCCATACATCTGAGGGTGCGAGATGGGACCCTGGCCCCTCTGAGGGGGCGGAGTTCCAGCAGGGTTGCCCCCCAGGCTCCTCATGGGCGACATAGAAGGCGGAGAGCCATAAGATCCCTGAGGAGGCGGCGGAGGAGCGAGGTGCTGCTGCTGCGGCTGGGGGATTTTGGACTGCGTCTGGTGCATATTCTGAGGGGGTAACTGGTTGACCGGGTAACACTGTGGCCCAGCAGGGGTGGGGTAACACTGCACAGGGGCATTGGGGTTGCTGCTGGTGTTGAGGCTCATCCCTGAAGCGCCGGCTAGTCCCTGATTCAGGCCGCTGTACTGAGGATAGGGGGCGTATTGACCTGAGCTGCTGTTAGCGACTGGCTGGTTGTTCATGCTGAAGCCCATGTTCTGGTGGCCTCGTGTGCTTATCATCTGCTGCTGCTGCTTTGATGGACTTTGGGGAAACTGCGACTCCGGGTGATGGTGCAGGAACTGCTGACCCGCCTGCTGATGCTGCGGAGTCTGAGCCGGATGTCGCATGGCTGCAGACGCCATATTGGCTCCCATGTGGCCCATAAAACGATTCGCGTCCTGAGGCAAACCCTGTGGAAAGTGGTTCATCCGTGGCGGAGTGGGAGCCTGCGTGTGCCCTTGCATTCCGCCAAATTCGGCACGTCCCACATACGGACCCATTTGGTGGCCGTGAACTTGCTGCTGTTGTGACTGGGGAAATTGGGCTCGACTTTGGTCCGGCATCTGCATCCCCTGAGGACCCCAATTATTCCCAGGTGTGGCTGCTCCTCCATCCTGGAAGGGCTGTCCCGTCCCGGGGCCGCCTCCTCTCCCATCGCCCTGGGCTCCTGGATAAACGTGATGCCCACCCGCTGTGCCGCTCCCTCCATGATAGCGTGAATGAGGAGACGAGATCCCGTTTGAGGGGCCGGCACTGGGACCGTTAGCCATTATCCGTCCTCCTTGAGGATCGTACTGCCCGAAAGGGTCAAAGTGGTGCCCCATTTTGGGCTGAGGTGGAACAGAAGGTGTGGCAAGGTGAAGGGAGGAAGGAATCTGGCTGTAAGCTTGGTGCTCATGTGTCATCTGTTGGTTCATCGGATCGGCTTGACCTTGGGAGGAGTACCCACAATCCCCTAAGCCTTCTAGACCATCCGAGAATATATTCCCGTCGTCTCCGAAGAGACTCATCATTCCCGGGTCGGCCATGTTTGATTACCAGATGGACAAACGGGAGAAAAAGAAAACGTGTACTGTACACGTCCTCTAAAGAAAGAGTTAATCCGCTAGCTAATCTGCAGCATGTCGCGCCATCCTTCCTTAATTCACAGAGAGCGCAGCATCAGGTGAGGAAGATCTGCAGGGGGGACGGGGAGGGGTTGGAGGAGGGGGGGAGAGAGAGAGAATAAATTAGGAATATTTCACACATTTATAATGTAACAGGCATCAGATCTGCAGTCAGATAATCATCCGTTTACAATGATGATCCTGAGCTACTTCACACACTCCAGGCACACAGTCGAATGGTCTGTAAAACTGAAAGAAACGCGTAACTACCAGTTTAGCATCATGACCATTTAGCGTAATTAGTAGTGATGGAAATCACCAGCATCCAGGCGATATCACGATACCTGGATATGATGAAATTTTAATCACAATTCCTTCAGTCTCACCATTTTATAAATATTCTCATTTTTTCCCCAGATGTTATGACTAAACAAATTTAGCAAATTATCGCTCCTACCACACAGGACACTGTGCTTTGTGAATAGGTTTAGAGTTCGCCACCTGTAGGATAGAGGAATGGCAAAATTTTATGAACGCACATTTAAGCATGAAATTTTTTTTTTAAATTGGTTTTAGAGTCAGATGATAAATAACCTGGCACAGAAAAGTCACTGTACTTAAAGCACACTATACACACACATACACACACCAAGTACACTTCACCAAATCAATCCCTGAATTCCATCACTTAATCTACCCCACACGCGCATTACTAATAACGAGGGTATAGCCCTACAAAGGATAAGTCACACCCTACTACTTACAAATGTTACCTTGTGCCCTACTAAGAACCAGGCGTCCCCGTGCGGCCTGCTCCCCAGGAGTCCCCGTGCAGTATGGTTATAATGGAGAAAAAAGGCTTATGGAATAAATCTTTAGGAAACAGTTCCCCACCCTCAACACTGCGCCTAAAGCACACTATACTCCCAAAGTCCCCTTCATCTTTTTAGCCCTCAATCCAGTTTAAGTCTACTTCTCTCTTCTCCTTCTTTTTATCTCCCACTTCAGTTAGGTCAGTTGTAACTGACTCTCAAGCCAACCTCTAATCCCTGCCCCTCCACCCAAGCCTTCACCCCTCACTAACAAAAGGACACACACACACACACACACACACACACACACACACACACCAAACGCATTCATTCAGTCTTTACAATTCATAAAGAACAAAAGGAGCAGGCAGTAGTTAAAGTGGAGCAGCTGCCGGGCCTCCCACCTGCTGAAACCCAGCCTCCTAAACCAAAGCCCTTTGTGCTGCCGCAACAGCACGTGTGTGTGTGTGTGTTTACAGCCACATCTGCACATCTTGGTGAGTGTGTATGTATATATAAACACACACGTGTATACGTGTCAGAGTGAGTGTGTGTGGGCATGTGCGTGTGCGCGTGTCCCCTTAACCTGGGCAGCACAATCAGATGAGCTGAGGGAATTATGGAGATGTGAGATAAACCAGGCCGGAGATGGCGCGTGCGTGCGTGCGTGCGCGCATCCTCGATTAGAGGCTGAGAGTGCGCATGCAAGAAAGGGGGTGGGTGAGGAATGTATCGCTTCAACTCATCATCCCCCATCTCTCTCTCCACACACACACACGTCTCAACACTCCTCCCCTTTTGCTCTTCATTTGGCCTCTCGTTTACCGACCCCCCTTCCCCCTCAGTTCTTCCCTTGTTTTCTCTTCCCTCTGTTCCTCAAACTCCAACAAGCATTTGTTGGATCAAATTAAACTGATTCAGATTCATACTTAATTACATCTGATTCTTTAGGTGTTAACTGATTCAGAGTCTCACCCTGAACAAGTCGTCTCAGAAAGTGATTGTAAGAATTGACGCGCACACACTTCTCCCTCATGGATCGATCCTTCACACACACCACTGGATTTCATTTTATCCAAAGCAAAGTGTTTTGTTCTCCGTACTTTGGTACACTTGCATTTTTTACTCTCCGATAAAGCAGGTGGCAGTACAACAAAGTACCTACTTTGTAAGCCACCATTAACCACCAGAGAAAAAGAGCAAGGGGAAGTTAGCCTTCGCGACATGCCTAATATTTTAGAAACAAAATAAAAATAATGTCAAGAGCGTCACGTGCCCCCCTAATGCATCAGCTACGGCGGAGAGTTTGGAGGAGGCCCACAGCACTGATGACATCACGTCCCCTTCCGTGCCAAGATACGGTTGTTTTTATATCCGATCCGATCCGTGCCCAGGTATTCTACATAGTTCTTGAGACCATCTCCTTAAATGGACTTGGGCACGTTTCGTTAGCATGGAACGATTATGTTCACTGATCAAACCTGATGAACCCCAAGTTTGAGTGTGGAAAAAGCTCTAAATGCGCAGGCCTCGCCCCTCGGCACCCGGCTCACTCGTCCTCGTGTGCGTTAAAACCCACAAACCCAGACCGGGCTCAGCGCCGTACCAGTTGCTTCTTTGTGTATGACAGCACGAGGAAAGACACAACGCAGAGGTCTTCAACAGTGAGGTGTGTGTGTAAGAGGTCACAGGGAGGAGACGTTCTCCAGCCAGTCCTTCACACACACACACCTGTGACGTGGCCGAGTGACTAGGTCCGAATGTGGGTCAGGTGATAGGACCACAAAGCACCTTCGAGACACATTGGACCCTGTGTACTCACTTAGGACACACCCATAAAGCCAGGTGTGTGTGGGTCAGCTGACCAAGTCACCACCATAACCTGTACTTATGAACTCTGCACCACAGGCTGCTGACTGCAGGAGCACAAACCCGTCCAGATCCACAACACACTCAAACCAAACCAAACTAAGCACACTAATGTTCCCTCTAACTCCACGTCTCTTCTGTAAAAAATTTCAGACACACGTGACGTTCTGATGTGATCACGTTGCCAGGATGTGTATGGTCCCTCACAGTCACACAACCATCTTCAGAAACCTCCGAGCTCACCACACACACTTATCTGATACAGAGCAAGGCTCCTGCATGGGCAAGTCAAAATTAAAGTCATCTTCCTGCCACAGCACACACAGTGTGTGAAAATGTTGAGTAAGGGTAAATAACTCCACCTTACAAAGACTCCTCCCTCACGTCTTATGTAACATACATCCACTTCCTGTCTCAGATGGAAAAGAGAAAACTTCAGGCTGAGTGACACGAGACAGACGTCTGTGTCAGCGTGACTTCCTCCACACACACACACACAATTAAACACACCCTTACATAGTCAACATTGTGCTATTAATACAGCAACACATTACACACATTATGTAGAGAGACATACACCAACAGAGAGAGAGAGAGAGAGAGAGAGAGAGAGAGAGAGAGAGAGTGTGTGTGTGTGTGTGTGTGTGTGTGTGTGTTAGGGTGATGATTCATGACAGGAGGACATGTTTCCCCTTGGCATCTTCTCTACAACCACAAACATAAATCACCATCGGCTCTCTCTCTAACCCTAACGCTCTCATACACACACACGAGGAATGTCAGAATTCACTTGAGATTTAGTCATACCCCTCAGGAGACACACACCCCACTTCTGGGGGGGGGGGCGTTAACCATGCTAATATGTTGGGAGAAAACCAGGGGGGGTGCACACACTCTCTCTCTCTCTCTCCCTCACACACACAACTGTAAATGAACTGTGAGCATGCGCATATGGACACGTGCCACCTAAAACACTAAGAGGACACACAGATGATTCCAGATGTTCAGAGTGTAAGGATGAGCCTCACAGTACTCACGTCAGCGTGAGTGGAACTGCACAGGAAGTGATGAGAAACAACAAGGCATTTCCTCTTAGCACCACAGAGCTCATCATGGCCTGCTCTCACTTTAATCTCACTGTAAAACACACACAGCCTCATTAATCACCTCTCACCAAAAATCTCACTCAGCGTTGTCACACTAATATGTTCATTGATAAACACTAATCCGGCACAAGATCTCCAAGCCACTCCCACACATCTCCATGAAAGGTAAAAAGAGGAGTCAACACTGAAAGGGCAGTAATGCCTCCTCGTCTATTAAGGTGCCACTACTTTTGTCCTAACCAAACAGTGAGTGTTAAGGTGTGTTTGTGAGTCGGCCTCAACACCACGCCTCACCTGTCTGCAAATCCACGCCTCACACTGGAGATCATTAACCTGCATAGCAACAGTAACCAGGTGTGGGCGGGGCTTAGGATTAGCCAATCACACAGGATTACATCAACAAAGTGCTTAAGTGGCTTTCCCTTTAAATAGTGCAAGCGGATGGCACTTACTCTCCCTTCACCTGTCTGTCTGACATGACCTAAAGCCCAGAGCAGAGCGACACCTGTCTGTCTGACACACTGAATGCAGTGGGACAGGAGGAGTGCAGAGAGTTCTCCTGAGGTTCTGCAGGGTGCTGCAGGAGACCTGACCAGACTCCAGCCAGCGTGGGACTGATCGCCAACACCTGCCCATAATCACGCTGAGGGGTGCAGCAGGAAATTAAATTTCACATGTTCGCTCGGTTCAACAGCATCAAATGGAGGAGAAACACACACGCATCACATCACTTCCTGTGCTTCTGAAACTAACATGCTAGCATGCCAATTTGTACACTTCCAATGTAATCGCTGATCTCTGGGCAACAGAGTGTATTCTTTCTCTTTCTCTCTCGCTGTCTCTCTCCCTCACACACAGGAAAGCTCACTTTAAAGATGAAAGAGAAAAGAAGGGATGAAACAGGACTGCTGGCAGACTGATGTTTGAGATTTATACGGAAGATGCTGATTGGTTGGCTGCTGTACCACTCGCGATGACATCATTTGGTGTCCGGGGATTTTAACTTTCATCTGTATAAAGTTCATATAAAGTATGCTGAAGCGCTCTACAGACACGCATGTAAGAACCAAAGACACTTCACACACTGCACCAACACATATGTCCTCACACACACAGTGAGTCGAGCCAAGATTTATTCACACACTCACACATACACGCACTCACACACTCAGTAAATGTAAGAAAAGACACCATAAAGCGGTGTGACGCTTACAAAAAGAACAGAGTAAGGTATAAAACCCTGAATGAGTGCTTAGAAGAAAGACCCATCAAGTGTGTGTGTGTGCGTGTGCACGCACACAGTCATTAACACAATGTCTTCCTCAAACACACACTGTCCAAAAGTCACTGATTAACCAATCTCAGCTCTGCAATTTATCCATTTAACAGAAAGAGAGAAGGGAGGAGTGTCCCAGACCACCTCTTTCATCTCTCTCATGCTCCGTTTCCCCCTCACACACACACTCTCCAGTGCTGGAGATGAGCACCTGCTGCATGTGAGTGATGTGGTGGTGGGGGAATTCACTCACCCCAGCAGCAGGGAATAAAAGGAGCGTATACGAAAAGCCCAGGGCGTCCCCCATTACCTAATAATTACAACAATAATGGCAACGCTTACTGCTGGGGAGTGTGTGTGTGGAGGGTTCGAGCCCCATGTATCAGATGTGATTTCCAAAGCTTCCGTATCCTCTGCAGTGTTTAGCGTGAGTGTGCTGAAACACTGTAATGTTTAGTGATACACAGCCTGGTGAAGAAGCGAGTCTAACTCACGCCTCACATCAAACAGAGCTCTGGGGGCTCAAGGACGCCACCTATAGGCTGCTGGCATCTGATACATGGAGCTCGCTTACTGATCTGCTAATCAAGCTGTTGTGTGTCGATTACAGAGCCATGTCAGACACAAACCCACCACAGCCAAACCCACCACCTCCCCGAGTCAACATCAGGCACTCGGCTCTCGTTGACCCTTGAAGAGGCTGATGTTAAAAAGTTTATGAACCTGATATGAGGTACTGTGGTTCTAACCCACCATGCTTACTGAGAGGTACCTGCCCACCTTCACTCCTGAGTCAGCTGTGTGTGGAGATGCTTCACATGCACCATGAGGTGCATCTTTCTCACCCATCCTCACACCCTGACCACTTCAACTCAATTACTATTTACACATGTCCCAAAGCGCACTCTTCCCCAGAGCTCTCCTCAGGGACAACGGCCCCGTGTGTCCTGCTCAGGCCGGGCAAGCACACTGCCAGGTGTACTGAGTGTGTACAATAAACGGTTTACACACACCTCTATAATTATACAGATAAGACACTCGAATGTACACACAAGCAAACTACGTGATAAGATTTTTTTAATTGTCACAAAAACTTATACTCAGGTCGTAATAACCTGCACGCACATTTGTACAAACTCGCACTTCTGTTGCACAATTAATCACAATCAAAGTCATGATACGGACCTGCACAATTCAACCACAGAAGGCAGGGATTTACTACAGGTAAAGTGTAGAACACCACGCTATCAAACAGACGTGTGTGAGAAACACACGGGTGAGTGGGGGTAGGAAGTGTATCTATAGTAAGCAATTCACCACTGAGTCAGCATGAGTGTGTGACACAGGATTAGTGTGAGAGAGAGACAGGTTTAGAGAGGTTAGACAGACAGGTAGAGGAGTGGGGGAGGGAAAGTGCATCTATAGTGAGCAATTCACTACTGAGTCAGCACAAGTGTGAAATGATGCATAGTCAGAGAGAGTGTGTGTGTGTGTGTGTGTGTGTGTGTGTGTGTGTGTGTGTGTGTGTGTGTGTGTGTGTGTGTGTGTGTGTGTGTGTGTGTAAGAGAGAGAGCAGTCAGGAGTTGATGCTCTACTGATTGTACTTGCCCCGTTTGTTCTTCCCACATCTCTCAGGCCTGGCACACCAGTCTCTCCATCCCTCCTAACACTTGGGCCCTCCCCCTGGCCCTAACGGCCCTCTCTCACTCTCTGAGATCAGTGATGTCATGGACTAGGGGCGGGGTCGTCAAACTCATGGCAACAACAACTCCAGTTACCCCATTAGTCATAAACATCCTGGACATGTGTGTAAGATCGAGAGAAGGGAAAAGTGAGTGTGTGTAAAATGAATGAACGTGTTGGGGAAATTCCCCTCCCCTATTTGATGTCATCACTACAATCATAAACCTGAGGCTTAACACCACGTGAAAGGGGGGGGATGGGGGGGGGGAGAGGGAGAGTGAGGGAGAGCGCACATGGTGTAGGGGAATTACCCAGGGATTCTCTAAAAAAATAAAAAAAAGTTACAGGCCTCGCTCACCCCCTCGCGAGTAGAGATAAATCTGACCATGTTCAGCTCCAGACTTCCACACACCATTTCTATTTGGCCTTAATTTCTTTATATAAAGAAATAATTATTACAAACATCCTACTATATACTCTCTGTGTGGAGAATGAGTGCAAGACGGGGAGGACAAAATGGAGGGGGTGGGTTGACGTCATAAGCATCCAATACAAAGTAGAGAGAAAGCCGGACAGACAGGAGAAAGACAGACAAACAGACAGAGTGAGAGAGAGACAGAGTGAGAGACAGAGACACACAGAGTGAGAGAGAGAGAGAGGTGGTGTACGAGGTGTTCACTCACACAGATGCTGGAGTGTGTTCTCTCCCACCAAGTCTGCGAGCACTCTGTTCACTCAGTCAGAACCCTGTACGGGTGTGTGCAATCAAGCCCAATTACCTAACGTGAGCGAGCGCACACACACACACACATCAGTGACATCACTCTGTACAGAGAGTAAGAGATGGAGGGAAAGGAATGTAGACTTGAGAACAGGTGAGCAGAGTCAGGGTGATGTGGGGTCAAGTCTGTGCTTCAGTGAAACCCAGAGGCAAGTGTGTGCGCGCGTGCACACACACGGAGATGAGGAAAACCCAAATCATGAACTTGCTCCCGCTGCTCGTCAAAAAGCAACTGACTGGGCTGAACCTCAGGGTGAACCTAGTCAGGGGTGAGTGAGCAAACAATCAAATCCATACAGTCAGTGTGCATGTGTGCGTGTCGCGCGTCTGTGTGACTCACATCTCTTCAATCTCAGAGCTTAACTTCCACAGCTCAAATCAGAAAACCACCATCCTGATTGTGTGAGTATGTGTGTGTGTGTGTGTACGTGTCTATATGCCAAATGGCTCCACTGCTCGTTTAAACAAACCATCAGTGTGCATCAAAAAACAAGCGCTCATCAAGCAACAAATTAGCAAAGTTACTGACTCCAGTCCAGCACTGACACACAGCGGTCAGAGAAAGATTCAGATTTACAGTCTCACTGTCCGGTATCATCCAGATTAGGACGGGTTCCCTTTTCCCTTTTAAGTCTGGTTCCTCTCAAGGTTTCATCCTCATGTCGTCTCAGGGAGTTTTCTCCTCAGCACCATCACCTCCACCTCTCACACTCATCATCATCAGGGACAAACTGCTGTAAATACAACTATAAAACTATATTTATTCTAATTTCCACCCAGTATGTATATCTGCTACAAGATGTTTTGTGCCAATAACTACACTTACATTGAGCCAGATATTCCACTAATAACAGGAATCATCACCTCATCAGAATAAAACAGCATCATGTAACCACATCAGCGAGAACAGTCTGTCCTGATTCGGTCCCAATGAGAACGAGAGGGGGTGTAAAGTCTTGATAATCTGTTCAATAGGACAATATTAGTGAACCTGAGTTTCCGGGAAGAAAAATGTGCTTTCATTCCTGATCAGTAAACTCTGAGAACAAACAACTCCCCGACACTCCGGACTTTCATCCACTGGCTCCCGGTGTTTGTTGTGGACGAGGCACGGATCAACACACGGTGACACACTAACCAATCACAGATGAGACCATCATCATAACCAATCATAAAGCAGAAAGCAGGATATCGCTGAAAAGATGACCTAAATATATTTATCCTGCAGATTAAACTCTTCACAGCGAGCAGAAGTGCTCTGCACATGTCAAACACGCCAAAGTGTTCTGACGGCACTCTGAGCATGCGTGCGCGCACACACACCGGATCATGTAAACTAGTTATGTCTGAATCTCTGATCTGAATTATATTAATCAGGTGAATAAATATTGTCTGAACGCAGCTTGTGTCCACACACTTTCAAAAGCGCAGAATACAGCACAAACTCTGTGATAATGTTCCAAAAAGAAGAGGAACCAACACACACACACACCTCTGGTTAACACTGTATTATCAAGTGTGTGCAAACTGTGAACAAGCTGCCAGATCACAACAGAGGAGGTGGTCTCTAACACACCACCTTATTTACTCCATGAGTGGACACACACACACAAAAGAGCTGCCATGTTGAGTTAAACTCACTCACCCATCACGTGTGTGTTTCAGTCTGTACTGCACGAACACAGCTTTTAACAAATAATAATCAGTAATAATTACGTCATCACAACACCGAACTTACACGTGCACACTCCAGGTAAGAGCACTGCTGCGTGCGGGTTTAGTGCGCATGCGCGCGTGTGAGAATCAACTTTACCTATGGTGTGGAATAAATGTGCATTGTCCAAGTCTGAACGAACACACACACACTTGCACGGAAAGAACACTGGAGTGTTTCAACTTTGTTTATATAAAAAAGTTAATTAATTAAAAGTAAAGGGCGTGACACAAACTCGAACAAAACTTATAAGTTTTTATTGTTTTTTCTTTAAAAAAATAATTGCGTGCGAGTGTGTTAGCTCGTAGCCTGTTAGCATGGACTGATGAGACAATGAGGACACACACAGGCCAGCACTTCCAGCGCCTCATTAGCATTTTCCACACTACACACTAACAAACACCTCACCCGACCGAATACTACACACACGATGAAACATTCGGCTTTCCTTCACTTACACACACCGAGATGCGGGGTTTCGTTGTGTTTTTTAGGAGACCTTGTGAGGAATAATCCCCCACAGGGACTGACCATCTGGCCTCCAGAGAACCCTCTCTCTCTCTCTCTCTCACACACACACACACACAGTATTGTCCTTTACTCGGACACTTCCCCAGCAAACAGTCTCATTCAAACCCCCGGGGGGAACCTCATCCACCCCGGGAACACGAGCCGAGCCCCGCGAACTGGACTCTCCCCGAGCTGAGGCGCACTTCGCCCCGGGCTGTATGGTGTTTTTCCCGGGCGCGTTCTGGCCACTCACTCGGTCACCTCAGAGCGCCTCGTGTAGCGCCGAGTTAGCCACCGCTAGCCAACACGCAACTCACACACACACACTGCGCTCACTTATCCTCATTTAATCACTCTCTCACACACACACACACAATCTTTATAAACTAAATGAAATCACTTTATCTTTATACTGTGTATAAATTTAATAAAAGCCTTAATTCGGATTAATATAAAAATATCTCCCTCTCCCTCTGAGGTGAAACGGGATAATTAGGTTGTACAATGCAAAATAGGTGGCCGGGCTAAACATGCTAATGCTAACAGGCGAGTTTGGAGTCCGGCACAAACAAACACAAAGTTTCTTCCATTTAATTCTTCCTGTCCTTTTTAACTCGAATAAACCGTTCATACAGATAAAGGTTTCATTGAGAAAAAGACTCGGTTAAACTCTTTGCGCAAGTTGCGTGTGTGTGTGTGTGTGTGTGTGGTTGACCCCACAATAGAAAAAGTGCAGATGAATGAGTGAAGCGCGCGCGGACACGTTACCTCAGGGTTCCACACACACCTTTACCTCAGAGAGGTCCGAGCTTCAGCACAAACCCGCGGAAATCTCTTACCGACTGCGTGTTTGTTCGCTCCTCAGCGCGGCTCGGTGTGTGTGTGTGTGTGTGTGTGTGTGCGTGCGTGCGCGCGCGCGGCTTTCTCACCTCACGGATTTAAACTCCACACAGGCGCTATCCCGCTCCAACACCGTCGAATTTCCGACTAGTTTTCGGTACAAACTGCCACCCGGACACGTCCTGTTCCCGCCCCGGGCCCTAGCGTACCTTTAACTTCACTTTTAATCGGTTTTAAAACAAAAAAAGAATCCGAAGTGATCCAGTCGGTCTCGAGTCCTCGCGCTCGCTTCTCTCTCTCTCTCTCTCTCTCTCTCTCGGTCGGTCTCCTCGCGCGCGCTCACCTTCCAACAGGCAGGGGGCGCGTGCACGTGACGGGGGCGCGCAGATAAACCCAGGCGCGCTGCTGACTGAGTGAGTGAGTGAGGGCGCGCGCGTGAGTGAGTGACCGACCTCACGGATTCTTTGTGACGTCACGCCGCTTCCTCCTCTCCCCCCTCACTCCGATATCAATCAGCGGGTTGCCAGATTTTTCACCTCTTTTCATTCTCCGTTTTTATATTTCATTAAACAGCGCTTTAAAAGGTCAACACAAACTATTACATTTTATTAAATCCACAGTAAAGTTTATTTTATTACAGAATGTTGTTTTCTCCTCCTCCATGCATTAACCAGCACTCTGTGTTGTGTCTGTGTTGGTTCTGTTTGAGGTTCTGGTCAGGTTTATGTCAGATCAGAACACATCAGAGTCTTAAACAGAGGGGACACACACACACACACACACACACACACACACACACACACAGATACATCACACCTGAGCATGTTCTCTCAACACACTCACACATAGTTTCTGATGACTTTTATAATATTGTTGCACGTTATATCTGTTGCTGAACTGATTGTGTGTGTGTGTGTGTGTGTGTGTGTGTGTGTGTGTGTGTGTCATCACATACATCAAATAAACACCCATACATTAGTTATATTATATATACACACGTAATTGTGTGTGCTTTCTTTCTTACAAGTTTTTTCTCCTCTTTTGACATAATTGCATAATATCCGGAGCAGTCTATTACATTTTATTATTTAATGATTAATAGTAGATTAAACTTTGAGCTCAATGTGTGTGTAAAAAGTTTTATTTTAAAAAAAACAACAAAAAATCAGTTGGAGATGTGCTTTTACATCAACCACTGGATTAAGACCTCACAATCATGGAACAAACACACACACACACACACACACACACACACACACACACACACACACTTACATTATCTCATACTTCATGTTTCAATCATACTGCTGCTCCATTGTTTTTTTATGTGTAGTTTATATATTTCTATTTTATTTTATTTTTTGTAACTTTTTTGTAAATGTGTAAAAGCCCAAATGGTTACTTTTTAATTTTATTGAAAATGATACTTTTGGTTTAATTATAGTCTCTAGTGCAATGTTGTTCAGTGAAGGCATGAAGATGCCACAGACTGCTAATGCTTTTAAATGTGGTGTTAAAATTTCCTTTCACCAGAGCTCTCACTCTCTCTCTCACTCACTCTCTCACTCACTCACTCATCTATACCACTTAATCTGGTAAGTTATTCAGACGGGAATCAAACCCAGACCCTGGAGGTGCAAGGCGACAGTGCTAACCACTACACCACCATGCTACCCTTCATCAGAGCTTTTGGGTCGAAATAATTTGTAGCACTTTAAATTTATATTTAAAGCAAATCTCAAAGTCACAGACAGTTGTGTAAATTTAAAGTTCAAAATGATTCAGTTTTTTACCCAGTTTCAAATGCATGAGATTTGTGTAAAACTGGATGAATAATGTATGAAACTGATGGTTCTGCTCATGGAGGTTCAGTTATGACAGCACAGTGTAATACAAGTGTCGCTTTAGATCATTAATGAAGAAGTGTAAGGTGTGGCTGGTGGTGCAGAAGGACATGAGGAAGAAACCCTGAGATAAACAGACCTCCTGAGGAAACTCGTCCTCAGACAACGTAATTATAATAAATCATTACAGAGGAGTTGAGCTGGACGGAACAGTGACATCATTATCATCGTGGTTGCTCAGTTCCGTGTCTGCCTTAGGTTTGTTCTTGTTTTTCAGTATGAACCCGTGAAAACCTCACATGCAGAAAAGATTATGAAAGCCGAATATGAAAATAAATATTGCCCATTCTTCTGGAATCTGGCAACCTCAGTGTGTTAGATAAAGACCACACACTGTTACACGGCGCAGGTGTGAGGGCGAGTCGACTCCGTATCAACTGTGGGACGTGAATCAAACACACTGTTTTTGGCTGAGAACCAGAGGAGTCGATTTCACTGATTCACTGACACTCGAGCTGAAATAACTCAATCTGGCAACAATAATCCGTGTGACATTTTCATTCTTCCATCTAAGTGTGTGACAGAGAGAGAGAGAGAGAGAAAAGAAAAAATGTGTTTAGTGCAAACACACACCGTGTGCAGGTCTGAGAGCAGCTGTTCCACTGCGTCCCTTTCAGTTTTTATTGTAAACAGATTTTGTCTCCCCACTGACATGAAGTCTTCAGTTTAAAAGTGTTTATGTAAAAACAGAACCTACACGTGTTCAGTCACTCGCCAGGAAGACTCAGCAGTGCTCGCGTAAAGAACAGTAATGTACAGGAACTGGAGACTCTGTTTACTGTCCTGCTGCAGTGTGTGTGTGGAGCTCACACAAAAAAGATTAATGTCCAAAAGAAAAGCCCATGCGATTATTTTACTCTGTAGACGGGTGCGTTGGGGGAGGGTAACACTGATGATCATCACAAACTTATCATTTTGATTCATACACATTCACATTTCATACAAACTTACTCCTTTTGATTGTGTAAAGCTGCTTTGCGACAATGTCAATTGTTAAAAGTGCTAAATAAATAGAATGGAATTGAATTGAATGAGGTGAGACGGGTGCGTTGGGGGAGGGGGAACACTGATGAGGTGAGACGGGTGCGTTGGGGGAGGGGAACACTGATGACGTGAGACGGGTGCGTTGGGGGAGGGGAA
>JAAGKR010007597.1:0-35787 GCA_011419295.1 Clarias macrocephalus | reverse complement strand
TACATAATGAAAAGTTGTGCATGTTAAAATGCATTTTTTGTGGGGGGGCTTTTTCACTCCAAACTCTGCGAGCGAACTGGTCATGAAACCCACTCATTTAACATGGTTACACCAGTCTCAAAACCCCACGTACAACACCATGTACATTAGGCGCATGCTCAAGACTTTGGAGACATTTAAGACATTGCTGTTTCTTTAGAACTCTACAGATTGCACACTCTAAACTATTCACACACTGGCATCCCATGTGGTAGGAATGAATTATTTCCTAAATTTGTTCAGAAATAATGATCATGGTGGCTAGCAGAGATACATGCTGTTCAGAAAAAAAAATTGCTTTTAGTTTCATTTAATTTATGTTAAATGCTATACGCTTGTATTTGAAGGTATTTTGTATTGTTTAAATGCCGACCTTGGTTTTGTTACAAGGAAGCTGTTGTACATCTTACATTTATTACAACAGCTTTGATTTCTAAAGTTTTTCATGACAATTTTTTTAAGGTTCATGGTTTTAAAATCGGACGGAATTCATATTGAATCAGGATATTGATAAAATCATGATACGGAATCACAATATCGATTGAATCGACACCTAGGAATCGTGATCATATCATATAGGGTGGTGACTTGTGATTCCCATTCCTACTATTTACAGAGATTAGACAGATTAGTCTAGAGCTTTGTTGCCACTATATTAATATAAACTTATACAGTATAATGAAATATTATTCTACAATAAAATAAAACACCAGATATATTGCAAAATCAGAAAATAGAAATGCAAATTCTGACATTTGCATAAACATACATTCCAGCCAACCTAAGATAGTTTTTTGTGAAACTATAGACGGGTCTGGCGGGACACAGTACTGGAACGAAGGGAGAGCAGCTGCCTGCCAAAACTCGTATGAACAACCAGTCACAGAATCACTTTCAGCAAGAAACCACATCTGCTAACTTTAAAGAGCTCTTTGTCTCCTTTGGAATTGCTTCTAAGTTCAAGCTTCTGTCAACGTGCTGACAGGTTCATCACTCGCCTCACTGCTGATGACACAAGCTACAACACTACCTAGCTTCTAACACAAAGCTGAATCCCAAATCCCTCTCTAACCACTGACTTGGTCTCAGAGGAGGAGATTTACAGAACTGTTGCCATTATATTAATATAAACTTATACAGCATAATGAAATATTATTCTTCAATTAAATAAAACACCAGATTATATATATATATATATATATATATTGCAAAATCAGAAAAATTACATGCAAATTCTGAGATTTGCATAAACAAACAAATAAATACATTTTATTTTATAAAGCACATTAAAAGAAGTACAAAGTGCTGGTCAAAGTGCTACAGTACAATTAATCTGAGATAAGAAGATAAAAGTTTCCTATGAAACAGAAATGTAAGTGCTTGATAATCTGAGCACAATTTCCTCTGGATTAAAAAGCACATAAAACAACTTAATGTGGAGCAATCAGAAGCAAACACATTACAAGAGATGATGTGTGGGTAAAGGAGTCGCTGCCTCTGTTTTGTTTTTGTGTTTCTATGATAAAATCCGGCAAATACATAAACCGGAAAAATAGCAAAGATAATCTCCTCTCCGGCTCCTCGGGGAGCTTTTTAGGCAAACCTCCCATATGCAAATTGTTAAAACAGCACAAGGGCAGCCGCAGGAAATAGGGTCTATTGAAATAAAGTCTGGGGTCAATGGAAATAAATGCACTAAGGGGATCAGATTGAAGAAGCTGTAGGCCATTCATGCCAGGTTCTTTTTTTTTAATTTTTTTTTTATGAATGGTGCAGTCTGAGACCACCACACATGCGTGTCCACCTTGCTAATGCCTCAACCAGTCCATCTGCTTTAATGTCTCAATACACCCTCTAGAGTAATTTTGTGCTATGGTCAACTAGACTGTCCTCTCCCCTTACCAAAGCAAGGAAGACTCACTCACTACAGCCCTTTATATACCTCAAAAGCAGGATTAACTCAGTTCTAATCGGTGTGTATCTAGACCAACCCTTGGACACCGTCTGCCAGAAGATGTCCATTTTGTCAAAGAATAGGCAGCTGCAGTGCAACTAACAACTTTGTTCTTATTACTATTGTACCATCATATAACATGTGTAACTGCTTCAGTCACTTTTTTTTTAACCTTGCCTGACGAAATGTATGCATGGCGATATTGGTCATCTGTTTGCTATGCATGCTCTGGCTTTGGTGTTATTCATTGCCAGCCAGCCTAAGATAAAGTTTTTTGTGAAACTATAGACGGGTCTGGCGGTACGCAGTATTGGAAAGAAGGGAGAGCAGCTGCCTGCCAAAACCCTTATTCACAACCAGCCACAGAATCACTTTAAACATCTGCTAACTTTAAACAGCACTTTGTCTCCTTTGGAATTTCTTCTAAATTCAAGCTTCTGTCAACGCGCTGACAGGTTCATCGCTCGCCTCACTGCTTTCTTCATTGATAACGCAAGCTACAACACTAACTAGCTTCTAACACAGATCCCTCCCTAACCGCCGAACAAGGGCAATACTTGGACTCAGTGGAGGAGATTTACAGGACTGTCCACCAAGACTGTCCAGAGTTTGACCATCAAATACTGTGATAGTGCTCTGATTGTGCTCTGTCTTTTCCTGGACAGTAATCCAAATCAAGAGCAATACGTTGTGATGAAACCTCCATTCACTGAAATGAATGAACTAATGAGTCACAACCTTCATCACCTACAGTAGGTAAGTCTGCTCGATATACTGTAAATACACCATCTCTCTTTCACACACACACACACACACCTCCACAGAAGCTGGTCTCAAACGTCTTGGCACCTCTCGGAGTGTAGGAGCACAGTCCCTCTCCAGGAAATCTAAAATTAGTTTTTACGGCCTATAATAGAAGATTTACAGCACAATGTAATTTGCAGCCTCCATGTGCACTAACTGTGGCAGAGAACAAAACACACAGCTATGGGTTGAAGCTCATCAGGGCATTGAGGCAAACACTTATAGTAGGTATGGAAAAAGGACACGTCTCACTTAGCATCCATACACACACACACAAACACACACACACTAAATCACACACACCTCACCTCATACTCAGTATTTAGAGACATTCATATAAGTGAGTATGCAAGTGCAACTACACATGCCATTACACATGATCACACACGTACACACATGGTTTCAATTAGACCAATAGTCTGACTCTGTGCCAAGTCTCGGGTTTACCACTTCATTCCTTCCCTCTGGTTCAGGCTTTCTGGACACTCTGAATGGGTCCAGCACCATTCCTGTGTTTTATACGGTAGCTGTTAGCATTCTAACATATCAGGGTGTTGGCAGTACAAGGGCATTGACATTGACACAATCGGGTTATTAACAAACCCACACTTAACACTATGAAATACAACCAATTATGTAGGGACTAAGCAGGACCAACAACAACGAAACCCTCAATAGTCAAACTTCAAAGTAATTCTTACACGGAATCACAAATTTCCTTATTGAAATACAAAGAGAAAAGTTAATAATAACAATAATAATATTTTTTATTATTTATATTCAATAAATTTCATTTATTGAATTCATTATTCAACAGCCTCCATTAAGACTATCACAGGCTTCCTCTAAGTGAACCAGTGAGTGAAGGATGAAGTGAAGGGGAAGAGTAACACATTCAGAGGAAAGCGCTATCCATCCAGTGTCACATGCATGAGTTCACAGATGCCCATGATTGGCTGGTGTCACTGAGACCGGGATAAGACTGGATAAGACCACCTCTACATGTGATAGTACATTTTGTATGAGAAGGTATCAATATATTAATTTTATGAATTTACATTCAAAAATGTATACAGAGAAACAAATCTGCATGCACAATTAGACGAAACAGGAGAAATGGCTCATAATGACTACAGTTTTACTTTGTGTTTAAACAAATGATAGTTATTTAAATGCCATTAAATAAATCAGATACATCTGAAAGGAAAGCGCAGTGCTTTTAGCATATTACTAGCGGCTGCATTACACAGGTTATGTTCACATTAAAAGCCACATTATTCAATTCCATTTTTTTGTCAGATCAGATTTGCATGTCATGATGGTTTACATTCAGAATAACAAGTGACTTTTTTCTGACTATAATGTGGAGGCGTCTGTGCACATTGATGCATATTTGCTTGTGCAATTGTATTAAAAATTTGTTATAGTTCACAACCACTTATTTATTTCAAACAATGGATGCAATTTTACAAAAATATGCTTGGGATTTTGCTTTGGTGGATGGCAAGAGATGAAAGTGCTGACTGATGTTATCAGCGCCATACACATGTGATGAGGCAAAAGGTTCCATGAAATCCAAATTTCATCTAGAGACGTTCCAAAAATCTGAACGGTCACATTCAAGTCACATGACCACATATCGGATAGCCCATCTAGGACCATATATGAAAGTGACTTAGAGCTGATCTGAAAAAAAAAATCAAATTCCTTTATTCAGACAGTCCTATAAAAAAGCATATCTAGTGACTGTTCTTTAGTAACTGCACTGCAACAATGGCCTCCGTGAAGAAAAAAAGTTCAATGGCTGTAGCAGTGCGGGAGATGAATCTGTTTGGAGGAGTGATTCTGTGTGTGTGTGTGTGTGTGTGTGTGTGTGTGTGTGTGTGTGTGTGTGTGAGTGACATCGTCCTACACAGTAGCCCCCTTGCTACTGCTTCTTCCCTTGTCTAACACCAGTTCTTTTCAAAGGTAAAGTGCTTGGTAAGTAGTTAAATTTTTTGTTTATATTTTCTATTAATTATTTTTATATGAATATTTTTGAGCTGTTGAAAAAATCATCTAAGTTTCCATTATTTCTTCTAGGGGAAAACAACTTTGATTTACGAGTGTTCTGATATACAAGTACCCTTCCAAAAACAAATTATGCTTGCACTCTAAGGTTTATATATATATTATTTCTAAGTTGTAAAACAATGCTGAAGGCGTCCAAAATATGCAATACTTTTTGAACAGTTAATGTTGAGATGTAGCTGCTATTCATGATCTGTAAAGTTTTCATAACGGCTCTAATCTGACGTGCTGTTTGTTAATTGGTGTTTTTTGACTTTGTTTTGTTTTGGTCTTGCTTTCCTCCACGAGCGCCAGTTTCATCATGGTGCTTGATGGGTTTTGCAAATACACTTGACAATACTGTTCTTGCAAGAAGTATTTCAGAACAGCTGACCTCCGTGGCTTAAAATAACAACTGTTGTTGTTGTTACATAACTACCTAATTCCATATGTGTTATTTCACAGTTTTGAAATCCCCAATATTGTTGTAAACTGTAGAAAATAAATCACTAAAAAAAAAAAAGAAAGAAAGAAATTTGCAAGTGATCCCAAACTATATATATATATTATATATATATAATAACAAATTTTCACATTTACACATTTATGTGAAAATTAAGCAATAAAAAGAAGGAAAAAAGAAAGCACAAAAAGTATTAGGGCAGCTTTCATTTCCATTTTTTTTTTAATCATACAGAAAATCTGTGGATAAAAAGAGAATTGCCATATGTGAGAGAATTATTGATGCCTCAAAGAGAAAATGTGAAAGGGAAATGGAGAGAATATGTCTTTCATCATCCTCCCTTCTTCTTTAGCTAAGCCAGATCTGAGAGAACTGTTCAGCCAAAAGCTAATCGAAAAGTCGTGAAAAGAGAAAGGACAAGAGAATAATGTTGGCAACACTGTGTGATCTGTCCTTTGCTTTTAAATTTGCCTTTTGTGCTGATCCAGGACAATCTTTACATACTAACTATTAATTTATGTTATGTCAGTTGACTCTCAGCTTCTATATACATGAACACTAACTATAAAAGTAACCAGGATATACATGCACAATGCATATAATTATGACAATGTGTTTTTACAGAACTCAATAACAATAATTTATTTTGTGCTACAATGTAGTGGCTTTTAAAAATCCTCAACATTCATTAAGCAAAGCAGCAATCAATGTTTTTTTCTTTTATTATTATTATTTTTTTTCCAAACATTAATACTGTCTCTTTCGAAATGTTGAGATGTTACTTGACGGTAGAAGTATCAATATATTTTCAAAAGAAATAAAAAATCAGAAAAAGTCACATAAAATATTTTTTGTGTGTGGTAGAGCAAGAGGCGGCATTAGATCCCTTTTTCTCTCTCATGGTATGCAATGAAGCAATCAAAAGCAAGGCTACTTAAAGTCACAGAGTTTTCTAGTTGTAGAGATGTAGAGATGGCTTAATCGGGTTAAGTTCAACACATTTTTTCAGTATTATATAGTGTCACACAATACATGCTCTATTCAAAAGTTTTGCACAATTTTAAATTTAAAAAACATTTCTACATTTCTACAGCTGAAAATCTGAAAAACATCAAAGAAAATGGAGGTTATTTAAACAGGAAAGGGACACAAAAAATGTAATGATTAAATATGTTTTCTTCTATTTTACTGTATTCAACTATTTTAGAAGAATAAGGAAAAAAAATAACATTATGATAAAATACACAGTATCATGCCATTTTCTCAACCAGATTCATAAGGCAACCATGCAGACAGTTTCCCAGAATATAAAAGTAAAAGCTATTAACGGCATTAAAAAAAAAATACTTCAATCTATATACACAGCAGCATTCAATACTTACATTTGTCACATAACCAACTGCAGCCACTCAAGCTTTTATCAAACTACAATTAAGATGATGAAAAAAAAAAAACACATTTGCCCTAATGTGTCCAAATATTTGACTGGTGATAGATTTTAAGTGTTTCTCTAACCAAATACTCTCACTGTATTAGGAGATTTAATATTGTCTTTGTTAAATGCCATAGTATCCCCCCCGAATGTTTATGCCATTAAATTCATACTGTTCATGCCGCTGGAAGATAGTCTGAAAAAATGATTCAAATAGTGGGTTTAAACAGGCAGAGTCCAGTTTCGAACCAGTCTAGCTAAGAGAGTAGGTTCAGGGAAAAAACTCCACATAGGCAGCTTGGTTAGACATAGTAATTCCATCTACTGTATAGTCATTAGATTTTAACTACTATAATATTTTCAAAATCTTCAACATGTGCTCAACATGGAAAGAAAAAGGAGAGGAAGGCTGTTTGAAGGTCATACGGTTGTTACTGAAAATACTGAATTGTAACATCACTTTGGTCTCAGCAAAAGAACATCTCTGGGTTGACTTTTAGCTCAATGGCAGTTAGAAAGGGGAAAGAATTACCAGTGCTGACAAATGGTGGTCTAATATGGCTTCTGTTCCCCTGTTCATCCACAAAAACCTATTACATTTTTTTTAATGGTTTTCAAAACACTAAATATATAGTTGTTAAACAATTATATTGGTAAATGATATGCTTAATTAATAACAAAAAAAATAAATGCTGTACTACGAACTCCTGTATAGGGTTGGGTACCGAAGACCGGTGACAATGCGGCACCGGTACCTATATAACCAGTATGTACCGGACCGAAACAGAACGCGAATTTCGGTGCCTCATTTCGGTGCCTCTTAAATGCCTGAACTGTCGATTAATACTGTATATTTGTTCTCTGGGGCTATGATGATGACACAGTTGTAATAAGCATTAGATTCATCAACACACATGATCGCTAGTAAAATTTAAATACTGCATTCATGGGGTGTCAGAAATGAATCAAATAATAAAATACATTATTTCCTTAATTAGAAAACTCTTGACGACTTCGGAAAGCTTTGATAATACAAATCCAAAACATTGTTGCAGTAATGTTACTGTCCATTTTATTTTTGTAGATGTTTTACAATAAAGGGGGAAACACGTCAAATCTAATGAAACATTTGAGGGCACATGGAATAAAGTTAAAAGCAGAGGGATGCACCGTGTCTGACTGCTTGCGGACAACAGCTGGCACTATCGGTGTGGATGAGCCCAGCCCCAGTCATACCAACCGTAGCAAAAAGGAGTCCACCGATTATGATGACGACAGCAGCCTTTCCGCAGGTTAGCAGTAGGCTAATGTAATGTTAATTGCAAAATGCAAATCTTGCATTCATGCTAATAAATGGTCAAACGATTTGTAAAATACTAATGTAACATGGATTCTGTTTATAATTATGGCTTTTCTGCTAGTACTTAAACTTTTAATATATTGTTCAATTTTAAGCATTTAATTTTTTATTCAATAAAAATTTATTTTTGAGTCATCCACCATCATTTTGTGGTTTTTGCAAAGTATCGGTTCAGGCACCGTTTTGGCAACGGTACCGGTTTAAAAGTATCGATTTGGCACCGGTATCGAAAAAACCCCAAACGATACCCAACCCTACTCCTGTACACCTGCACCTTCATGCAGTTATCGTATGGGAGCAGCACAATGCAGAAATAATGATACAGACCAAGAGCTTTCTGTAATGTTCAAATCAAACATCAGGATGTAAAAAAAAATGTTATCAGAAACTGCTGACTTCCTGAGTTTCATACACAGCCGTCTCTAGAAATTACACAAAATTATGAGCAACTCTGGGTGGAAGCAGGAAAAGCTCTTCACAACAGTTGTGAGCAGAAAAGCTTCTCAGGATACACAACCTTGAGGTGGATAAGCTACAACAGGTTTTTGACTAGTTTCAGCTAACATAAAATCCATAATACGTTAAATTAAATTAAATATGACGAACGCTGAGTTGTATTGGGTATTGGGCAGAAGACCAAGCTGGATTCACAGAAGTACCCAATATTTAATATTTATCCATATAAATAATTATATATAATGTATATAAATATTTTTTTCCAGTCTTTAAGTGTTCAGTTTTTGGAAGTGTCTGCCCGTGATAGCATCAGATTCCTGTTCTTGGCTGACAGGAGTAGAACATGATATTGTCTTCTACTGCTTTATCCCAAAGACCTCAAGGTTCGACATGTGTGTTCTGACATGCTTTTCTTATTTGAGTTACTATAGACTTCCTGTCAGCACTAACCAGTCTGGTCATTCTCCTCTGATCTTTTTCACCAATAAGGTGTTTCAGCATGCACATACTCTACTTTCTTCTCTCTTTCTCCCACTTATTTTTTTTACCATCCTATCTAGATACTGTTCATTCATTTATTCATTCATTCATTCATCGTCTATACTGCTTATTCTGTGTACAGGTTCACCGGGGCCTGCAGCCGATCCCAGGAGACTAAGGGCACAAGGCATTAAGGGCACAAGGAAACTGGGGCCTGGAGCCCATACCAGCAGACTAAGGGCACAAGTCAAGTTTAAGACCTGAGGCAGGAATCTAACCTTTGATCCTGGAGATGTGAGGCCACAGTGCTTCCTGTTGTGTGTGAAAATCATAGCGGATCAGAAGTTTTTTTTAAATACTCATATCACCCTATCTTGCATGAACAACTATACTATGGTTCAAGTCACTAACATTATATTTTTTGACATGAATGTTAACCAAAGTTCTTGACACGTGTCTGCATAATTTCATGCATTGTATTGCTGCCACGTAATTGCCTAATTGGATAACTCCAAGTATTAGAAGGAGTGTGTGTATTTGTATTAAACTGAGTGTATAATGTGTGTCTTAATTTGTTTCCCATACAACAAAAGTACAGTCAACCCAGACAGAAATGTAGTCTCAAACTTCGTATAAAAAGTTATATTACATGACACACATTGCATCAAACAGGATCTGAATGGATACTCATTCACCCATAACCTATCCAAGAATTTTTTTGGCATGAGGCGGGGTTCCAATCCATACACACATACACACACATTTACATCCCTAATTTACACACTGCGGGCAATTTCGAGATGCCAATTAGCATAATGGATTAGTGGTTAGCACTGTCGCCTTGGACCTCCAGGGTCCAGGATTTTTTGCGGTGTGCAAGGGGTTTGCTTGTTTAGTCCGTGCTTAGTGGGTTTCCTCAAGGTACTCCGGTTTCCTCCCACAGTCCAATAACATGCAGATTAGGCTAACTGATGTTCCCAAATTGCTTGTAGTGTGTGAATGTTGACCAGAGGTTCTACCAAACGGGAATACATATAATGTATAATATTGGCCTCCACGGTCCCTAGTTGAACTACATCCTAGATTAAGTTAAGTTAAGCCTTAAATTAGGTTAAGCCTTTATTTGTCACATATGCATTACTGCATGCATAGTGAAATTCTTTCTTCGCATATCCCAGTGTAACTGGGGTTAGAGCGCATGGTGAGCCATGATACAGCTCCTCTGTAGCAGATAGGGTTAAGGCCCTTGCTCAAGGGCCCAATAGCAACCTGGCTGAGCTGCTCGAACCACCGATCTTCCGATCAGTAACGCAGTGCCTTAGCGCTTAGCACACTGAGCCACCACTGCTGGATGGATGGACGGTAAGAACACGTGCACAGACCCAAGGAGGGAATCGAACCCAGACCCTGGAGGTGCGAGGCGACAGTGCTAACCACTAAACACTGGTTTATTTTACTGCTGTTCCAAGAAAAGCTTTGAAAATAAATAAATAAATGAAACATTAGCAAAAACTGAAAAGATGGCTTTGTCGTCTAGACCGTTTTACAGCCCTTAAAGTTAAAAGGAATCAACTTCAGGCTCGAAAACGAAGTTTTGGCCACAGAGAGTGGAAATACCAGATGTTTTTCTCTTCTTGAGAAAAGCTGTTGTTGTTTTGATTCTTTTTCTCGTGACAGCAGCACTGTGGCTCTGCGTGCTGTAAGTCAGCACAATAACACCACCAGGTGTAGAACTGCGAGAACCGTTCAGCTACGGAAGGGGTGTTTTAATCCAGTGTTCATTTATTATTAGTATCTTTTTTTTAAGTACCACCTTAACACGGAACACTTGAACACAAACAACTTCTGAGAGTGTTTAACAAACACTCATGTTTGACATGTTGCCCCTATCGACAACTCCGACAAGTTGTCTTTTGACCCGAGCTTCACCCTAATCTGGACACCAAGGTCAAGTCCCGAACCGCACCTAAGCAGTGTCTCAAAATAGCACACAAGGCTCCGTCCCAAACGGGTCTGCTGCTTCAGAAGAAAGAAAGAAAGAAAAAGTACGCGTTATCTCATGTAGTCAAAATAGCGAGGCGGCGCTGACGTAGACCGCGAAGGTTTAGTTCATTAGTATCAGTGCTAGTACACTCCGTCTAGTACAGTACAGTACAGTGTGTGTGTGGTTTGGGACGCAGTTCATAGCTCCGTCTCGCGCGGACCTTTCCTTTCATAAAGTCGCGTGCCGTGTAATGCTGACTTACCGTTAGGAGAGAAACAAGTCCAGCGGTGTGTGTGAAAACTCCCTCCTCTTGCGCCAGTGCTGATGGTCTAACATTAATGCTGCTTCTGAAGAAAAGGCAAAGGCAAAACAACAACAACAAAAAATCTTCCAGGCGTCAGAGTGAGCTCAAAAGCTGAACGCCAGCAAGTTTTACTAAACACTCCTGCAGGTCGAGAGAGAGAGACAGAGAGAGAGAGAGAGAGAGGGAATGAATTCATGCTCTCTTAGGGTATGTTCTCACTGCAGGCAAAAGTGCCCCAAATCAGAAGTTTTTATTGTTGTTGGTTGAGTTGTTTGATTTTTTTTGTATGTACCTCAGATCTGTTTTTTTGTACATGAAATCTGATCTTTCAACTAAAGTATTATTTCTACAGCGCTGCTTTACAGAATCAAGCATTACTGGAAATAAATTAGAAAATTCCAGCGCAATGAATTAGTGGTTAGCGCCATCAGGGTCCGGGTTCGATTCCCTCTTCAGGTCTGTGTGCATGGAGTTTACATGTTCTTCCCGTGCCTGCTGGGTTTCCGCCGGGTGCTCCGGTTTCCTCCTACAGAAAGTATGTGTGTGTGTCTGTGTGTGTGTGTGTATGTGTGTGTGTGTGTGCCCTTTGATGGATTAATACCCCGTCCAGGGTGTACCCCGCTTAGTCCCCTAGGTCTCCTGGATAAGTTCCCCTCCCTCCCACCCCAAAAAATGCCCCCCATACATGATGAGGTGATATAGACTATGAGTGATTGTGTGAGTAAATTAGAATGTGTATGCAAAGTTATATAACAACCAGTGAGTACACTAATCGTTCACGCATGGAACCATGGTACAAGCCCATTTAGTTCCTTATTAGTCAAAAGTAGACTAAAATCAATGTGAAATTTCACTGCAAGCCAATGCAGTGTTGATAAGATAAGGGTGATGTGCTCATATCTTCTGGTTTTAGGGAATACTCTGTTCTGACTGCTGCATTCTGGAGGTTGTTTATGCACTCAGTAGAACATAGTAGATCTTTTCAATTCTGATTTGGACCACTTCCAGACTGGTCTGTTTTTTTTTTTCTGTGTGTGATCTGACTAACGAACAGACTAATTAGAACCAAACAAGTGGCTGAATAATGTCGCCTTTTAACAGCAAGCTTGAACGGATTATGTAACACATTGTTCCTTTGTGTATGCAGGTCAGTTTAGGAGCATGATCCCTTTAGACTCATGTCACATACAAGTCACATTTTTAACAGCCTAACAAAAAAATCAGTCAGGGGCACTTTGGTGTGAACGTAGTTTTACCATTATCCTTTTCTGAATACCCTTTTGACTGTAACTGAAATAAGTTAATAAATATTGATCCTAGTATCACCATTCATGGTATACATCAACCATCATGTTCAAAACCATTCATGGTAATAGTAATATAGAATAGTAATAGAAACTGTATTTTCTAATAGTAATTAAAATATATAAGAACATTATGGTACCTGACCTTCCCTGTAAAGCACATTCAATACATTTGTATTAAAAGGGATATTTAAAAAAAATAATTTATTTACTTGCAGAACATTTTAAGCTCCTTCATATTTAAGGAAACATCAAAAGAAAAAAAGAAAATAGAAAAAATCAGGGGGATTTGGAAAATATACAATTGCCTGACAGCAGTGTGCACAACCTTTCATAATGGAGCATGTGTTCAAAATTAACAGTGCCCAGAATTAGCCAATCACATTTGGGCTTTTGTTCAAAAGTAATTATCATACACCTGTCATCAATGAAGTGATTCTGATTAGCCCCAAATAAAATTCAGTTGCTTTTGTAGGAGTTTCTTTTCAGTTTCCTAACTTTAGTTAACTGCTGAAGTCAACAAAAGCTTATGAAGAACTTATGAACTTACTTATACTCATTATTAAGGGCTATATTTTAGAAAAATGAATGTTCAAAACTAGATACACCATGGAACACCATGAAGGCCATCAATAAGTTTAGAAAATGGGGCAGCACAGTGACAGTAGCAAGGACAGTATATACTTTTAAATTTGAAAAAGGACAACAACAACAACAACAACAACAAAAAAACATCCATGCCCACCGAATTAAAACAATATGGCAAAACATGTTATGTGACCAGAACTCTTTGGTTATAATTTTAAAGATGGTGCAAAAACAAGACGGCTTATCACCCAACGACCACCCAACACAATGTAAAGCATGGTGGTGGTAGTATAATGGTGCGGGGCTGCTTTTTATTAACTACGACTCTGTTCAGGATATAACTCCAAATAATAATATACTTTCACACAAAACCTGCAGGCCACAAAACCTTTCAGACATCTGAAAATTCCAAGCACAAAGTAAAGCAAAAAAACAATATAAATATTTTACCAAGGCCCAGTCAGAGCACTAATTAAAATTTTATCAAAACCTGTGGAATTGCGTGAAAAGGGGGTGGCGCACAGGAGCAAAATTCTTGCAAAATTCTTACCCAAAAAAGAGCAAATGCCTTTTTATAAACAAAAGGTGCTTTAACAAAGTACAAGTTAAATAATGTGCACATTTATGCAACCAAATGATTGCACTTCTTTCTATTATTTGTTTAATTTTTCCATACAACATGTCTATAAGAGGCATTGTGAGACTAAAAGCAGGAATTGTGATGAAATTTCTTGTGAATGAAGGCATAAAACCTATTGATCTCTCCAGAAGGACAATAAACTGATGAGACTCTTAGCTGCAGTAAAGCATTTGAATGGTACAGTCCTTTTAAAGAAGGCTGTACTGTAGATCCATGAATGATGATTCCAGCCAAGGTGGCTCAGAGCCCACGGCCTTGTTTGACCAGTGTAAGTGTTCTGTTTTTGTTTTTGCATACTGCCCACTGCACCACTTGCACGTTACAGGAACTTATATACAATATAACAATATATATGCCAACAGCTGGCTTCAGTAAAGTTAAAATAACAAATATTATGATGCTCCAGGTATATTAGCAAGTGTGCGTTTATAAATTCAGATTGTTGTTAAATTGCATTTTTTTTTACTCAAACCTGAAGTTAGCACTACTTTCGATCATTTTCTACTCGTCTACAATCTACTGTTATGTTATATAGCAGGTTAAAATTATACACCACTTCTAGTGGGAAACTTATTTTGGCTACACTCTTTAGAATAGTACTATGTGGTTTAGGATATAGCCCTGGTCTGCAATGAGCTATTAAAAAAGCCAATTCAAATATTACATTTTTGACATTCCCTTAAACAATTACTTTGGTCAACTTTTTTTTTTTTTCCAAGAATTTTTTCTTGTTACAAGCCACATCATTTTCAGAAGGTGCCTGACAATCTGGTGTAAAATTAGCCCCTTTGCTTGAGGAACAATATGGTGAAGTTACAGGACAGGACACACTCTCCTAGTGTTGAGCTTAGTGGAGGGTGTAGCTCTCAGCGCTGTCACTGAGGGGTGTTTTCTATGAAAGCCAAGTTATTTTAGCTCCAGACGTGTTTACATTTCTGTGGTCTAGTCTCGAACTTTCCCTCTTTCTCTCTCTTTTTTTTTCATTTTCAGTGCACAGCAGCAGGAGAGCGGCAGCGCAGTCCCTGCTGCATCAGACATTCCTCTGGTCTGCCAGAGGCAGAAAGATACAATATAAAAGAAGCACACAGGGGAAAAGCAAGTGTGTGAGAAAGAGAGAGAGAGAGAGAGAGATGTCAGCAAAACGCATAGTATACTCCCAACCACCCAGCAGTGAGTATACACACTCATACATATACACACACACGTATATGTCTCAGCTTCACTCCACAGAACTCTCTGAAGGGATACACACTCTGTTAAACTTTCAATGATGTACACTTTTAATAGTGAGGTATCGCTGAATGTGAGATTTTTCAGTCATGCAGGTTATGGTGAATAAATAAAAGATGTAAGAGATATGCGTTTTTAATCCTGAGTCACCGCTCACCAGATGGGAATTCATCAACTCTGTTCTGAGATGAATACATTTGCAGTTGAGGCTCACCAGTTAAGACAACCTAATCTATATCCAGCACATCTGTAACATATTATTATGGACAAGGTTTTTGACCCATTTGCCTTTACTAAGAAAAAGAACAGAAAACCCGTTGACAGATATTTTATCATTGATATGTGAGAGCAGATTTTGAAGTGTTGAAAAACATATAAGACTCAATTCTGTAACACAGATTTAAAGCTACTAAATAAATATATAAAGTAAAAACATAGAAGGATAAGGACATATAAAGAAATATGGTATTAAAGCCATTCATAGTGTATATAGCAATGTCAACTTTGCATTCACACCTTTCCTTTTTGTCCTAAATGTTAAACTTAGAGTGCCAGTGAAAGTGATTGAAAATTTCATTTACTGATTAAGGCACTTTGTAAAATGAATAAATTATTATTATTATTAATAATAATAATAATAATAATAATAATAATAATATAATTAATTCATGAATTTGTTTATCTTCTATACCGCTTATCCTGTGTGCAGGGTCTCTGAGGGCCTGGAGCCAATCCTAGGTGAATTTGGGTACACCCTGAATGGAGTGCCAATCCACTACAGGGCACAAGCACATACACACTCTTTTACACACTTGGGGTCAGGTTAGTTTAATCTGCAAGTCTTTGAACTGTAGGAGGAAACTGGAGTACCCAGAGGAAACCCCAACCATGGGGAGAACAAATTCCATGAACACATGAGGTGGGAATTAAACCCAGACCCTGGAGGTGCAAGTCGACAGTGCTAACCACTACGCCATGATAATAATAATAATAATAATATTATTATTATTATTATTGTTATTATTATTATTGTTTATTATTGAATTATTATTTTATTAATGTGTTCATTTGTTTCAAAAATCAACCAACTCAGTAAGCAAATTTCCACTGATGGGTTGCGTCAAGAAGGGCATCCAACTTAAAACTTGTGCCAAGTTGTATGTGGATCAGATGGGCTGCTGTGGCGAAACCCTGATGGGAGAAGCAGAAAGAATAACATAATACCAACATATAATAATAATAATTACATATTATTACATCATTTTTATGTTTCATTAAATAAATAACACGTACAGCAGTTACACATAGTAACCCAGTTCGATCCAAAGCTCGAGTTACTATCTTCGTGGAGTTCTCCCTGTATGTTCTCCCTGTATACAAAAGATGTGTTACGATTTTCTAAGTGAATGGTCATTGGTGAGTCAGTGGAAGGTTTCTCGTCTGTCCTGATGAAGGCCCTGGTTTGATTCGCACCCAATGACCAAACCTCAGCCACTGTGCCATGATGCAGCGCCGGTTCCAAGCCCGAATAAAATGGGAGGGTTGCATCAAGAAGGTCTGACTAGAGCAGCCGAAAGATTAACATCAAAGGTTTTCTAATTAAATGTTGAGTTAAAAGGTGTTCAGGGGGTGTGTGTGTGTGTGTGTGTGTGTGTGTGTGTGTGTGTGTATGTGCATTGTATTAGTGTTTCATAAGACTTTTGAAATTCAGCATTTGTTACATATGTATGAGAAATGAATGTTAATGCAAGCATGTGTGTATTGTATAGTGTTGATACTCAAGTATAGGTATCTATCTATCTATCTATCTATCTATCTATCTATCTATCTATCTACATATTTATCAATCTAGACACACATACCGTATTTATTTAAAGATTCTGAAAAATAATCAGCATAAATATATAAATCAATAAATAAACAAAATAAACAAAATAAATAAATAAACAAAAAAATCATTATTCCTAATGATTTTTTAAAAAACATACTGTATGTATATGATTAAATATTATCGTTATTGTAGCACAAGCATTTTGAGAATGTGTGTCAGTGAGAGCAATAGCTTGAACAAACAGCAGCACTATATTAACAGAAACTGTTCCATATATCATTTTCTCTATAGAGACCCCAGGTTATTCCTGTGGGACAGATAAATGTACACCCAAAGACACAAAACAAGCTACTGGAGGTGCTGCAGCTGCATGGCTAGGACAAGACACCATGACTCCATGGCCGAGAAGATAACTTCAGCCAACACACACATACACGCACACACACTTTCTCTTATCCTGTCATTCTAATAAGTGATTATTCCCTCAGCTTCTTCAGGCTGAGACTGATGCGGTACTTAACACACTTAATGCATCTATTAGGATTAATCCTTAATTCCAAAATAAACAAAAAGTCAGTGCTGCAATTTATGGCTAAGACACAGATCTAGGTGTTTTCTTTCACATGCACAGTGGCTACACTACAGATAATACTGTAATATTTCAAAGTCCACAAGCTATTTTAACCCACTCTGAACTGATGTGCTAGGAACAGATAACGGTTTTTGCTTTTCCAGAACTGATGATACTTTTATTGTAAGGGCTTTAGCAATGCATGATCGCGGTCTAAAAGGAATCATTGCCATGCGACTTTATGAGGCCTATCATAACCTATTTTTTTCCTTTGAAATCTGCAGTGCGTCATCGTTTTCACACCATACGGGCTGTCAACACTTAAACAAGGCTGCCTTCTACTTCAACAAAAGAGCACAATGTCGTACCACATAGAAAAATACGGCAACTCATTTTTCTACATTTCGTTTCTTTCATGGCTGGCGCCTGTCTGTTAGAGCCCTGTCAGCATGCAATTATTCACACACACACACACACACACACACACACACACACACACACACACACACACACACACGGCCCAACATCTGGTCTGCTAAATTACAAAATTCTGTCACACGTGTCTCAGAATTCAGCTACTTAGAAATCCTCAAGCTTCTGGCATCCAGTGTATTGAGTGTTCAAGGAGGTGGCGTATTTGTGTGTGTGTGTGTGTGTGTGTGCCGGAGCAGAGGAGGGATCAGGAGAAAAGGTGCAACGTAGAGTCTAGACAGAAAAGATTGAGGAGAAGTCTGGAAGCTATTGCGCTTTTTTAGTACTCTGCGCACACGTGTGTGTGTGTGCTTGAAGAGGCCTCTCTCCATCGAGGGATCACATTTCTCTGCCTAATTACACATGAAAAATGGCCACATTATATTTTCACTTTTTTTTTCCAGCAGCACAGTGTGGAGTTTCTCCAAATACTCCGTCTTAAGGGTGTTAAAGTTTTTGTTTCTTTAGAATTGAGCTTATTTATTTATTTTTGTTTGTTCAAATGTCTGATAATACCTACACCGCCATGAACAGTTTATATGTCCCTGTAACTACTTTTATTACAGAGAATTAGTAGATACAATTTCATTGGACACAAACTGATGTAGGAAATATGAATAACAGATAAAAGATTATAAAATATAAAAAATAATAAAAATAAGGCACTATATTGTAAATAATAATAATAATAGTAGTAGTAGTAGTAGTAATAGTAGTTAATGGTTATCACTGTCACCTTGCACCTCCAGGGTCCAGGTTCAATTTCCGGCCTGGAGTTTGCATGGAAGTTTGGTGGGTTTCCTCAAGGTACTCCGGGTTCCTCCCACAGTCCAAAGACCTGCAGATTAAGCTAATTGGCGTTTCCAAATTGCCCACTGTGTGTGAATGAGTATGTGAGTGTGTGTATGTGCCCTGCAATGGATTGGCACCCTGTCCATGATGTACCTCGCCTCATGCCCTAAGTCTCCTGGGATATGCTCCAGGCCCCCCACGACCCAGAATACAAGACTAAGCGGTATAGACGATGAGTGAGAGTGAGTGAGTAGTTAATGGTTAGGGTTATCCTTGCACTTCCAGGTTCCGGGTTCAATTCCCACCTCGGGTCCGTGTGCATGGAGTTTGCATATTTTCCACATGCTTAATGGATTTCCTCCCAGTACTCAGGTTTCCTCCCACAGTTCAAAGACATGCAGGTTAGGCTAATTGCCATTCCCAAATGGCCCGTGGTGTATGAATGAGTGTGTGACTTTTGACCGGAGATCATAAAAATGGGAACAAACTCACTGGTTCCCCATCGGCCTCCACGGTCCCTAGTTGGACTACAGAGGTTCCTTGATGAATGGCTGGAGTAGTATAAGCAGTAATGTAATGTAAACACAGGAGTAGGCCAGTAGATGGCGCCACACTGCCACAAAATAAATATAGACACTTAAAATTAACAACAGTTCATCCACCCTGCTTCCCAACAGATCAGAGTTTTTAAGCTTATTCATACACAGGAGATAACCTTTAATTGTATCATTATAATTATTGTTGTTGCTGTTTTGTTATTGTTGTTATTAGTATTATCATTTGACAACAATCATTATGATATTTAATCATCATCATCGTCATCATCATCATCGTCATCATCATCTTCAGGTGATGTGTTTCATTGCAATGTGTTTATTATAATATACATAACAAAGTATTTACAATAAAATATACATTTTTCCAAAGAGACTCTTTCTTACCATCACTAGTAGTGTGCTTATCACAATTCGAAGTTACAGAAACCTGGGTCTGTATGTAATTGTGATGAATAAATAAGCATAATGCAGGTACAGGGAAGAAAAAGCACTAATTCTGCACTCTCAGAGTCTCATGTCCACCTGCAGCGCAGGATGGGAAAACGATTGTGCAGACTGAAGCAAAAAAACAAGGCTCATGGGAAATGACATAAGCTTTTTTGCTAGCCTGAAATCAAGGACTTCTGTGGGTTATGCAGAACAATTTTTTTTTCTTTTCCATCCCAGAGGATGTGATTATATCAGATGGACCAGAATGAGCCGTGCAGCTCGGTGCTCTTGACCTCCGCTCAGTGCTTGGATTGGATTGTCGGTCTCTCGAGATCAAAGCCTCAGACCAATGAACAAATCATCACTGTGTTCGATGTAAATGCTGTTGCACCGAGTTTCATAGTGTAACTGATCCAGGATCAGTCACCGCATGGCAGAAGTAGTACATATATGGAAGGCAAAATCTGAGCATGATGTATATGAGTTTTGGGTTTTATAAGTGCATTATGAGGTAGTATGTGCAAGGAGGAGGATTTTATTTGTTTTATTTTTTATTACGCTGTATTTGTTCTGCTCCTGATATTTGGACTTTGTTGCACAATACCAGATGAGCCCCCCCCCCCCCCCTTGTTTGTGTGTGTGTGTATATATTGGTGTTTATTAAGACTTTTTACATGCAGCATTTGTTATATGTCTGCGCAATGTGTGTTTGTACCAAGCTTGTGTGTATCGTGCAGCGCTGATGTACAACTGATGTATAGATGGGGATGTCTGCAAACGTACAGAGTGTGCATGTGCAATGTTTGTGTATGCATCTACATAGAGTGTGTGGGTGTGTTTGTATATCTAGAGAGAGAGAGCGAGAGAGAGAGAGAGAGAGAGAGAGACTTTTTATCTTCCCTCACACATATTGGACAGCAGAAGGCCATGAGTTGCTAAGCAACAGTCAATGTGATGGAAAAACAAAACCATAATATGAAAAGTGCTGTATTCTGCAGACGTGAAAAGAATACTTACCCCTAGGCCATTCCAAATTGCAGTTCATAAAGATTAATGTCGTTGCAGAGACTTTATCTATTTACGAAAATTCATCCTGGAGAGGACAGAATAGCAGAAATCTATTTTAATTTTTTAAGTGGAAGCCAGTTTCAATGGAAGCGTATTATAAAACTCTATCCCAGGTTTTTATGCTCAGAGGTACCTGCTACGTTTAGTGAGGTTAATCAAGCATTTTAAAACGTCCTGTGGCCCCCAGGCTCCATTTGTATTAAGCACAATACAAATCCCTGAGGTCGAAGCCTCCTTCTTTAAAACAGTTTTGCCGGCATGTTCGCATTCAGTGATATGTTGTAAAAGATTGCTTTGGTCTGTTGGCTCAGTAATAGTGTCAGTGTGCTTGTACTTCTATAATTCTACATAAAGAAGCATGCCACAGAGCACTGTAGGGAGTTTATATAACTGTGCTGCTTTTTTTGTCATCTGTGCATAATGACGTTATTCAGAAACTTGTAATAATAATAATAATAATAATAATAATAATGTCTGCAGATGTTCAACCTCTCTTTCATGTGGAATGAACTAGGCCACCCAAGCAAAACAGACCAGTTATGAAGGCATCCAACAGCTACAATAGCAGAACAAGCAAACACAAGGACTGCATCCCTCAATACATTTACAGCATTTAGTAGGCGCCCCTTATTCACAGCGACTTACATTTTATCTCATTATACATTTGGGAAATGAGGGTTAATGGTCTTGCTCAAGGGCCCAACAGTGGCAACTGTAGAATAGCAAGTGGGATTTGACCCTGGACTTTCGATCAGTAGGCCAATGCCTTTACCACTAAGCCACCCTTGCCCCAGTAAGGAACCATCCTGAGGTCTAAAAGTCTGCTACTGGAACGAACTCAGCAACTGAGGATATCCCTCACAGAGTCCCTCAAAGTACATCACCTGAAAAGATAGCCAGAGCAAAATGGTCCATGGATGAGTACAATGAGAGAATTAAAAGCATCATTTAAAGCTTTGTTAAATCGTCACCACAGGCAAGTAGTACAACATGTTGCATGAAAAAATCCAACAAGACCTAATATGACTGCAAACCTTGCAATAAACAGAGGAGCCATCATGCAATATAAGACACTCATAGAAACAAAAATTCAAATGATAAAAGATAAAGTATCTCAATAACTAGGCACCAGAGCTATAAATCAAGAAAACAATGATTCAGAAAAAACACAGACAAATGAGCAGAATGATAAAGACAAAAACCAACCGCTTGAATAAGAACAAAGAAATGCTCAGTATATTGATGCTGAAAAAGGCTAAGAAAGACCTCCGATATGAAAAATCAAACATGACAGGCACACTGAAGAAGCTTTGGAAATAGTAATAGAGCACTCATAAACACAAAGTACATACCATACTTTTCCACTGCCACTGCTTCTGTGGTCAGTGACACCCTAAAAATCCAGAAGAACAAAGATAAGAGACCAAAGCAGCCACAATGGAAAAAAAAAAACTAATTTAAAAAGAAACCCAAAAGATACATGGATAAATCTTAACGTTCTCTGAAATCAATAAAGAAAGCAATGTGAGGGAAAAGAAAATAAAAGCTTTGATGAGAAAATACAACATCAAAGGCAAAAACAACATTGCACCACTCATGAAAAAACTTAAACAAGATCTGCAAACTAATCCAAAGAGGATTAAAACAAAGAGACAATTCTTACCCCAGAACAAAGTGTATAAAGAAATGATTAATTTATTAATTTTATATAAATTCATAAAGAAAACAAAAAAAATTCCACCGATGATTAGGAAAGAAAAATATCAAAATCTCCAAAACACATGAAAAAGAAGCTGTTGAAAATTTCTGGGCCAACATCTGGAAGAAGGAAAACCACCATTACAAAAATGCGTGTAGGGAACGAATACCAACAAACAAATGAACTGAAATGAAGAGTGGCCAGAAATATCCACAGAAGAGGCAACAGCAATTCAGAATCAAGGAACTGGCAGGCGCCAGGAAATGATGGCATAACAAATTTCTGGCAAAAACATCTGCCAACATTACATAACGACCTGACCTATGCCTCCAATAAGAGCTTCCAAAGCCCTGACGAATACTCGAAATGGTTAATAACTGGTACCTTCTCAAATATAAGGGAGCCAGCCACGGCAAAAACTACTGCCAAATCACATGCCTCCTTACGATGCACAACCAGAGACCAGAGAACAAAGAATCTCACAACAGGTCAGGGAAGGCATTAGACTCTGTTCCTCACAGCTGGATAATAAAATGCCTAGAAATTCAACCACAAACTCTAACATCCAAACAGATTAATATTAACAGTACAATTTTCCGAGGGGACTGTCTCAACGTTTCTTTCCTGCATTGCCCTTGCTCTATTATATTCTCTTTTGAACAAAAAGTGCCTATGGTTACAAGACAGACATCACGGTCATCAACCATCTGTTCCACATGCATGACCTGAAAACGTATGCCAAATAAACAATGAGCAGAAAGGCCTACTTTCAGTACCAATGTTAAAGGCTTTAGCGATGACATCAGAATGAAGAACGACCTTGACAAATGTGCCAAATCTACTTTTAAAAGAGGCAAAATAACAAAAACGAGAACAAGAAGGGACATACCTTGGAGTGAATGAAGGTGATAGAATGCAGCATTCCAAGATAAAAAAAAGAGAATTAGAGATGGTACTACAAATGCAAATATGACTGGTGCTGAAATCAGCACTGAATTCCACCAACAGAACAGATGCAATCAACATGCTTACGGTCACAGTCGTTACTTACAGTTTTAATATTAACTGGAAATTTTTAACTGGACCACAAAACAAGAAAACTGCTGATGTGGTTAGGTGTTACCTCCCAAGAACATCAGGTGGAACGGCCTCAGCCAAATCGAGATGACTTAAAAGACAACTACCATCTGTCTTGACATGTACCTGAACACCAAAACAAGCTGCCACATTCTGAAAACAGCTCAACACGAGCCAGCCATTAACTATGCATGAAGAACAAAACTGAAAGCTAAATATCAAGCCCTAGAACAGCTAAAGAAAAACTCCTACATGGCCAGTACCCCAAACAAGTCAATGACAACAATGTCAATCAAACCCAAATCAAGTGATGGGTAAAAACAGCTGGTCTAAAATATGAACCTGAAGGTTTCATCGCTGCTTAAAATTAGTAAACTATTATTTGAACAAGATCTTGAAAGATGGCACGAACCCAATCTGCAACAAGAAACAAGAAACATACAGGATACAGACGATGAGTGAGTGAGTGAGTGAGTGAGTGAGTGAGGGCCTTAAGGCAGTCAGAATTAGCCCTGGACCCATGATGTGAATGGTCTACTGAAATTTACTAAGCAGAGGAGATGAAAATTCACATAAATCTTTGTTTTGTATTTATTTTAAATATCTCTCCTGACAGGACTCCTTCTTGAGATTTAATCAGTGTTTAGTTGTTCCCTGGGTGCATACATGTAGGTGTTGGTGCTGGATAATTGCAGTTATGTCATTTATCACACTGCTATTGTTATAGCATGATGCCAAAGATATTAAAGAATTATTGGTGACTCATAGACAAATCCTATCTAAGTGCTCACATCAGAACAATTGCATCCAATGTTCTTATTACAGAGTTATCCGGTATAGCTGTAAGGTACAAACCCCTTATTAAAAGTACAATCAACTATCCAAAGAACATTAAGTAGTAAACAGTTCACAGTTATAAACAAAAAGTTCTTCCGGGGCGCAGTGGTAAAGCGCTCGCCCTATCATCCGGAGATCGCGAGTTCGATTCCCGGGTGATGCTGTAACCTCTGGTAGCCTGAGGTCTAGAGAGAGCTGATTGGCCGAGCTCTCTTAGAGGGGAAGGATGAGAGGTACTTAGTGCTCCCACATTAATCACGGCTCTACAGCCAGTCAGGGGCACCTGTGAGGTCTCGCAAGCGGTAGGAGTAGATAGCGCTGTCCTCTGAGTGTGTTATGTTGCCCCCATCGTTGCATGATTGAGCAGATAGAAAAGATGCGGTCGGCTGGCGTCACGTGGTTCAGAGGAAATGCATGATAGTCTTCGGCCCTCCCGACTGAGTGGTAGTAATGCGGGAGCCCCCTAGTGACGAAGAGGAATTGGACATGAGTAAATTAGGGGAAAATTGGGGGGTGGGCGGGGGGGATCAGTGAATCAGTGAACATAGTCAGTAGAAGACTCGGGCACAGAACAGACCAGGGGTGCAAAGTAATGAATTACATTAACTTTTGTTACTGTAACCTGAATAGGACTTTGTGGATTTGTTCTTTTTAAAATAGTTTTGTACACTTGCTTTGAGGCTTGTACCATATTTTTTTAAAGAAATCATGTGACCGACCACAAACGAGGCCTTGGGTAATGTGGTATTCACCACTGTTTTATTCTGAGTGTCATTACCTGGGTAAAAGCGTGTGAAACAGCTGGCACTTTGTTTTTTGTGGGTAGTTTGGCTCATGAACAACTGGAGCTAGCATTTAAGTGGAAAAAATGTGTCTGAAATGTTTGAATGTTTGATTGAGTGTTTAACTGTGCTTCTACACTGATTATCTGCCTACCTGTTGTCTTGCTTTTGCTAAAACATTGGTTAAGTCTTTGAAATATGATGAAGTCTATCTAGTCAATTTAATGATTATAATAAACATTTTATTATACTCTAACAGAATTTAAATACTTGATGCAGGAGCACTGACTTACCTTGGCAAAGATTTTCAGAATCATACCAGGAAAAAAAAAATATAGCATCCAACTCACTAACAGAAAGGCAGCGAGATCCTCACAACATAGTGCACAAAAAATCTTATCTAAAATTTCATCTAAACTCTTACGTTTGGCAAAATCACATTAAATAATAGTTATTACTAATAATGATTATTTAATAGTAATTATTCTTTACATTTCTGTCTAATTCTAGAGAGATATCTGATAGACAGCACAATGGATCAGAGCAAAAGGGCTCACATGCCAAATAGCAGTCCACTTTAATTATTATTACAGTGGACTGTTATTTGGCTGAGACAACCATTCCAAGATCTGAGAATCCCTTTTTTGCATTGGAGTAGAGAAAAACAAATGTATCCTCCCCTTTACCTATGTGTATATCAGGTTATATGTACATTTGCATCCTTAGCGCCATGTGAGAGGGTGTTCTCCTAAGAAGTCTGGTGAGGTGCCTCATTCCAACCACTAGCAAAGTTTTTGTTTATTTATTCATTTATTTTTATCACCACAACGACCCTTCCAGTAACATATGCACTGCTGAGTCACAGTACTCCTATTACTGAAGCACTGAACCATTTACCACAAATGGCACCATTTTATTTATGTTTCTGTTTATCGTTTATTTTTTTTTTATGTAAAAATTTCTGTGTATCATTTATTTTTTTTGTACTTTAAATTATCCTTACTGACACTAATTTATTAGTGTTATTAGTGCCGAATTAGTCCTACCTATTGTTGGTGTTGATACCCAGAGAATATTTTTTATCATTTTTATTCATGAGGTTTTTTAAAAGACATCTAGTCTCTTAGGGTGTTTAGAGTAGTAGTGTTGAATGATGAAATGGATATATACAGTGCAGCTGCATATTACTGTATGTACATAATGTAGCTATATGATGTCATATGCACTACTGTGTTTATCAGAACATAGAGAAATTCAGAAGCGTATAGAATATAAAGAATTACCATTCAGTTTGCCAGGGTATACAAGCAAAAAATTTGACGTATCTCATAAGTGGTGATTCACTGAAGAGCATGGGAGTCCCCGTGTTCAATTTTGTTAGCAATAACCTAGCCAGGAAACTGTGATTAGTAGATACAAAAACTGTATATATAAAAAGCTTTGCTACGCATCAAAGTTTTATATATACAATTTAGATCATCTGCTTGCTCACAGAAGTATAAAAAAACAATCTGACTCAGTAATAATTGCTCAAAATAATTCCAAAGGACCTTTGGTGTGTGTGTGTGACAATGAATTGTACACCCTAGCATACTAGCTTTCCATTTAACACTATTGGTATTCAACCCTAGAACCCAGAAGTTATCTTAGCTAATATGTAATCAATATTTTAATAATTTAATAAACTTATGAGATTGCCTATATAGTACCAGAAAATAAATTAAGATTAAGGCTTTGCCCTTATGTCCATGACAGCATCACAGCTGTACTGCTCTAACCCCCACAAGTGTGCTAGTGGAAAAAAACTTGATGTTAAGCTAAACTGTCTGTTGCATGGAAGTTCGCTTGTTTAGCCAGGATTTTCTTCAGTAAGCAGTAGTTCATGTTTCTCAAGCTTCATGGTATAAAAGGATAGAAAGTATTTCCTCTCTGGCTGTTCATAAAATCATCATTGCATATACATATACATATACAATGCATATACATATACATATACAATGCACATACATATACAATGCACATACATATACATATACATATACAATGCATATACATATACATATACAATGCACATACATATACATATACATATACAATGCATATACATATACATATACAATTCATATACATATACATTACATATTTTAAACACTTACTGCAATAAAATTAATCCATTACCCTGCTAAAAGCATCTAGCTTTTCATGTAATAAAATGGTCCGAGGAGGGGCAGAGCGTGTCATTACCAGAGGGGGGTAACACAAACCTGGATAATGTGTTGTGTCTTTATTACTCTGGTGCCATGACACATCAACCACACCAAGAGTTGACCCAGAGGGGCCCCTGCAGAGGTGGAACTACAAATGGCTTACTATTATTTTTAACACGTTGGCTGGAATATTATTTTCAGTAACACAGACACGCTTTCAAAGCGATTGTAACACCACTTAACAGTTTAAAGCCCATCTTTGCCATAGCTTTCCCACACAACTCTGTTCTGTTGTCACTACACTGAATTTCTATTGTAGCATGTATTCATGGTTTAATATATTTATTATCTTATGTATTTTTGTCTTTTTGTACTTATTGTCTTGCACTTTTCTCAACCAGTCGTATTTACATGATGTGTATTCTGTGTCGCACCATGATTTTAGAGAAACTACATTTTATTCCAGTTTATACAGGGTGTATGTGGGAATGACAATAAAATTCTATTCTAGATTACTTGGTTTTAGTTTTTCATTTAAAAAATGTTTTGCATTGTGAAAAAGAAATCATGCTTTAATATGGTGCTGATGTCAGGTGTTGAATTTAAGCTAAAAAAAAAACACTGTTTAATTTCATTAAAATCAATAAATGTATAATGTGGCTGACAGACCTTTAAACCAAGTAGAGACAAGTCAGAGCACTGATTCTTGACTTTACGCAAATAATTTCTGGTATTTAAATGTTAAGAAAGCCTCACGTTTTGAGACAAAGGACTTCATAGTGTTAGTTTTGTTACCTGGGGAATAGGCAATGTGTGTGTGTGTTGCAGGGGGGGGGGGGGTCATGTATAACTAGTGGTCAGCACAAACAATGGCGGGTAGATAGGCAAGGCAGCAACACAAGTGTTGAGGGGTGACCTCATTCACACTGCATATTGAATGGATAGGGGTGCTAAAGTGACACAGACGTGCTAAACATCGGGGAGGGCAAGTAGGAGGCCCCCTGTTGTTTCTCACAAAAAGTTGAGTGCTAACACACATACTCACATAAGCAAATGCATGCATACACACACAGAGGTGAAAAACTGGTTAATCTCTTACAAATGCTCTTCCTTAGTGCTAAAGTGCAAAACTTTGTTTAAATGCAGATACTAAATCTTAAATGAACATCCTCACACAGAAAAATTCCCCATATCATAACAATTGGTATTGTATTGTATGGTCAATGTGTAATATGTATTGTTGAGTGATGGTCTAAGACTAACTATATTTATTATATCAAAACTAGAAGGTTTCATCGTGTATATCACTCTGCTTGCCTGCGTTCACCACGGAAAATTCCACTTCCTAGTTCAAAACTGTTACTACACTCATATAGACAGTATCATCAGCAGACATGACAAACAATGCTTTTACAGAATTATTGAAAATATAAGAAGATGAAAGGAAGGGATTGCAATTTTACTAGAAGGACCATAACTGGGAATGAAAATCAGGTGAGCTAGCCAAAGTTCTATAAAGAGAGGGTGGTTACTTTGGGATTTATTTCTGTGAGCGGAGCACGAATACAGATCATTTGACCATAATGTAATTTACTGAATATTAAATTCTCATTTATAGAATAATATTGTATGAACCCACATGGGAGAAGTAGAAACGTAGTGAAACGTAGAGAGTTTTATTCTCCTTTTTTCCAAATAACGCAAAACCTTTGATATTGTGCAAAACATACCCCTTGTTTGGATGGTTGAGAATATATCTGGGTCAGTATAAGAAACCTCAATGCTAGACATTTTTAAACATCACATTTATGAATTATTTAATTTTAAATGTACTCTTTGTTTTGTTTATTATTGACTTAGTTTCTTAGTAAATATATATTTTTTAATGATTGTCAGTCTGTTACCAAGCTTATGTTAGATTAGTTATACTTCACATCCTTTCCCACCTTCTCTGATTGGCTATAAGAGTTTAGTCACGGCTATGATTGGTTAGAACTTCCCTGAGAGTGAAATGCCAGCATGTTCCTTTAGCACTTTTTAGTACAATTTGGCTAAGATAAGTTAAAAATAAATCTTTATTAACCAAGAAGGGGCGGCAAGGTGGCTTAGGGGATAGCACTGTTGCCTTGCACCTCCAGGGTCCGGGATCAATTCCCGCCTTGGACCTGTGTGCATGGAGTTTGCATGTTCTGCCTGTGTTTGGTGGGCTTCCTCCAGGTACTCAGGTTTCATCCCACAGTCCAAAGACATACAGGTTAGGCTAACTGGTGTTCCCAAGTTGCCTGGAGTGTGTGAATGACCTTGTAAGTGTATAAGTATTATGCTCTTTGATAAATTTCTTGATAAATTGAGTACTTTATAGCTAACACCAAGTAAGGACTATAAAATGTAATCATTATTCAATTTCAAGTGGTCAATGAAGTGACAAAAGAACTATTACAGACTATAGCTGAGATGGAATTTATGTGTCATAATGTTTCTGTGTTGTTTATAGACTGAGGGTCCTGAATGATGCATTGTTTATATTGCTCCTGATGAAACCATGGAAATGTTGCTCTTCTGGTCAGATCTCACGGCAAGAGGTGGAGTCACAAGGCGCCGTGGCCCCGCCCACATTCTCCTGTAAAGAGAGGAGAGAGGCGCGCGCTGCCCCATTCAGCAGCAGCTCTAGGTCTGTGTGTGTGTGTGTGTGAGAGAGTGTGTGTGTGTGTTATTATTATATCACAGCTCGCTTTGGTGACTCAGTTCGGTCATTATCCACGGGATTACTATCAACACATACCCTGCGAAGGATTATTCTACGGAGGAACCGCGGTTGTGAGAGTTTATGATTGGATACAGGAGACCGTTGATTCAACAGGTTAGTGGGTTTGTGCTTCTCATCGTCTGCATTTGGAGCGATTACAGCATGTCTGACTCCGCATCGCCTTTAAAAAACAATTCAGAATAGTAATGTATTGAATTATGATCTTAGTTTATGAATAGGTTTTGACTTGTGTAAATAAATAATTATAAAAAAAAATGCATGTTATAAATTGAAATTGCATGGTGGATCTCGATCGGAATGTGGAAGTAGCATATTCTGGTGGTCGCTCATCTTATTTTCTGAGAGTCCACCCAGCCGGCTGACGGCTATGCGATGAGTCACTTCTTAGCAATGAGGATTACCCCGAAAAGAAAACAAATAGACGAAAAGTATCAAATACGGGTGAAATATAAATATGACGCGTTTCCGAGAATACACGCGGAATGAACCAGCTCGCGCGTCTTCACTACTAGGAATTACTAGACTTTACCATTTGTCTTGGTTATTTTGCAGATCGCAATGTGTGACCTCAGCATGGACCAAGTGACACCTCTGTCATCGGGCTACAGGCGCCTAAAGGTAAAGACCACATGCTTTTTGATTGTTTATTTTGTTTTTGTTTGTTTTAGCCCAATATGTCAGAAAATCTGTGTTAGTTAGGATCGTGAACTTTACTGATGCTTACGTGCCTCTGTCTGAGTTCTTCTTTAAAATATTGAAGATTATTAATTAAGTAATGAATTCACATCTCTGATCAGATGTTAATCTGGTTTGAATTATACTCATCAGAAAGACTGATCAGACTCTACTTGATACATTATATAACCATGCAGAATAAAGTGCAGATTCTGATCAGTGAGTTTGCTGGCTGAGAAAGTGGGGCTAATCTAATCTAAAAGGAACAGGACAGGTTCTAATCTCATTCTGAAGAGCAGCGCTGCGGCGTCCTGGTTGGACGTTCTGCCCACGCGCAGCCTGCCTGACACGGAACAGGAAAACCAAATATGGGCATGTGGTAGCTCCGTCTGTTCGGGCTTGTGTAATAGTGTGTGTGTGTGTGTGTAGAAAGGGAGTGCCCTCCGGGTTTTTTCCTCTTTTGTGTTATCTGTGCCCGCCTTACCTACGTGACTTTCAACAGACATTATGAAGTTTAATGATTCATTGTGTGTTTTTATGAACGTAATTAGCGGGCTTGTTATTCACCTGGCTGTTAACACGTCTAAATTTACAGCTTATGATATGTAGTTTGTCAACATAATGGCCATTTAATATAGTATAATGAAACTCACCATGTTGATAAAATGATGTAATTGTTTATTTTTATTTATTTATTCACAGAGGCAGGTAGCTTTGGAGCTGTTTGAAGACCCCATGTCTCTGTTCTCTGGGTTTTACCCCTCAGTGGAGGAGGAGCAGGCAGCTCAGGAGGTTCCATCAGGGTTGGAGTGTGCTCCACAAGGTAGAACACCAAAACAGCCCATGAGACATACTTCAGTTATGATTTCCATCAGTAATAAACTGTACACAATATTTAAGCACACCAAGAAAGGGCAGTGTCATGTGATCAATTGTTATAAGTCAGTACAGTCCTGAGAGCAATAAACATGAAAAAACATATAAATATAATATAAATATTATAGCTGTATGTTGATTGTCTGATATGGAGTTGCTTATTCATATCTTAATCCCATTGTTTTTCCAGACCTGGGACCATGCTCTGTGCCATTGTTGACTCCCTGCAGCAAAGCAGTGATGAGCCAGGCTTTGAAAGATAGCTTTAATGGTTTCAGCAAAGTCCAGCTCATCTGGGGTATCTCTAACAGTGAGTCACTTTTAGCTTCCTAAACTACTTAGGCATGAGAGTTCATTTAATGAAATGAATTCTAACTTCATTCATCCGTAACACTATGTGTTCATCTTTTAGACCCACGGAAATGGAACAAGCAGCACGTCCAACAGTGGTTGCACTGGGCAGCTGGTGAGTTCAGCCTCACCAATGTGAATTTCTTCAAGTTTGATATGACCGGCCAGGAGCTGTGCGACCTGGGGAAAGAAGGCTTCCTGGATTTGGCTCCAGATTTTGTGGGTGATATTCTTTGGGAGCACCTAGAACAGATGATGAGAGGTAAAGCCTTTTCTCTTTCATGTATTAATGAGGTCTTTGCCTAAAGAAGGCAATTTGATAATAATAATAATAGCAGAGCACCATTTATAAAATTTCTCTTGGGTAAACCAAACTCTAACCGAACATGTTTGTGTCTGAAGGTTTCTGTGTGGAGGACACACAGTACACACTGCAGGCATCGGACAGCACTAGTAGCCTCTTAAGGGAGCTGTTTGAGGCTCCAGATAGTCCCGCCACTCTGATCTCTGAGCCAGACTTCTCCATGTTCCCTAAACCTCAACTGAGCACGGTGAATGTCAGTTACATCAGCCGGGAATTCCCAAATGGCAAACCACAGCCATGCCTTAACACACACTGTGAGTATAGTAACATGTTTTCCATAAATTATGTTGATGTTTAACCTTTACGATGGCCATAATGACAATTTGTGTCTTGTGTGTTGTGTCCTGCAGTCTCATCCAATGAGCAGACTTCTATTGAGAGCGTGGACAGTGTGGAGGGAACTGAGCGTGTCCTGCATTCATGGGGCAGTCAGTCATCCCTGGCCGACGCCCAGCGTGTGCCATCTTATGACAGTTTTGATGATGAGTACAACGCAGTGCCTCTGAGCCTGGGCAAGCAAGGGCTGTCTTTCAAAGACTATGTACAGGAGAGGAACGAGCCTCTGGAGCAGGGCAAGCCGGTCATCCCTGCTGCCGTGCTTGCTGGATTCACTGGTGTGTAGTGCATTAATCTCTTTTGTTTGCTTTTGTATTTTTTTTTAAATCAGGTAATTAGTTAAACTTATGCTATGCATGTGTTAACTTTTATAGGAAGTGGTCCTATCCAGCTGTGGCAGTTTCTGCTGGAGCTTCTGACAGATACAACCTGCCAGAGCATCATCAGCTGGACCGGAGATGGCTGGGAGTTCAAACTCACTGACCCTGATGAGGTAAGCGAGTTAGCATAAATGTCTTCAGTTATTCAGATTAAAATGTGTGTCTAGTGATCATAAGTCATGGTGACTAGACTTAGTTGGACTTAGATTAAAAGTATTCTATTCTAACATTCTAAAATTAAGAATTGTAAAGAAAATACATAAAGTCTCATAAGTCTCATGTTTGTCTGCAGGTGGCGCGTCGCTGGGGCCGCCGCAAGAACAAGCCTAAGATGAACTACGAAAAGCTAAGCCGTGGCCTGCGCTACTACTACGACAAGAACATCATCCACAAAACAGCTGGCAAGCGCTACGTCTACCGCTTTGTGTGTGACCTGCAGAATCTCCTGGGCTACGCCGCTGAAGAGTTGCACGGCATGCTGGGAGTGCAGCCTGACACTGAGGACTGAACCAAGCAAATGCCTCTAGTTAGGGGTGTGTTTGACGGAGAAGGGGAAGCGTCCCCTGATGTCCACTGTTACAGTCGGGCCCTTTAAAGGTCTGCGTCCTGAGCGACGGCAGTCTCGCTGCTGCACTTGAAGCCTCTGCACTGGCTGCACCAGAAATGGGCAATTTTCTGTGTTTTCGTCTGGAGCAGGACACAGCTCTGGATGTTTACAACTGCCACACTTGAGTGAGACAGATCTTCTGAAAGCAAGCTGACATCTGGTCCAAAAAAAAAAAAGATTCTCATGCTCTATAAGCTACACAGATATGAAATTCTCTTTAAAATGTTGTACTTTCATTCTATCAGCGGAACTATGTGTTGAGGGTTTGTCAGGAGTGTGTTTAGACTAAAAGAGAACTGTACAGAGAAGCTTTTACAAAATATTTTTATGTTGGCAGAGAGAACAGGGTGCCTACGTAGCCCGCCGTATTGAGACTGTTGTTATATAACAAATGCTGTTGCCTTTACTGATTTGCTAAGTGCTTCAAACCCTAGGCTTGCACGCTTCCTCTGTTAATAGAGAGCCATGCAGCATATCAGCCAAGTACAAATCTGTAGGTCTGTGTGTGTGTATGTGTGTGTTTTTTTTCTCCTTTTTTTAGTCTTATGCAGATCTGTATTTTCAATACACCAAGATTGTAAATGAAATAGAAAATAGAATTTATTTAAATGTTTTGATTGCAGCTGCTGTGCTGAGCACATTTTGTATCTGAGTAATTAATTATTTTTGCAAGGGCCAAAGTGCACTCCAGTGTCAGTGTTTTCAATTTCATTAAAAGAGTCAAATCTAGCATTAAGGTAAATATCATAACGGTAAACAACACACACCTGTAAAACTTGTCTGCACAACTTTATAGCAGATTTTGAAACCGAAAGAGAACTTTTCCTCCATTTTCGTCATGATTAAAGTCTATTGTACCTTCTATCGTTAACATGGATTGTTTAATATACGTATATTGTATTTATCTTTTTACACGTCCAAATTTATTAAGCTCTATTTATTTAAACTAAAGCCATACAGGCACTCAGAGGATTCTACAAATGGTGATCGTTATATTTTTGTTGTGTTGGGATCTCTCATGTACATAGTATTTTGATAACTGTAATTGTGGTGGATCTATTTAATTGCTGCTCTTGGCATTACTGGATATACGCGACTCTGGAGAAGAGACTGCTATGAGGGCTCATACAAGGCTAGATTTAAAAAAAATAAAATATATATATATATATATATATATATATATATATATATTTAAGTGACACTGTCATGGAGGGGATCGTGTCCCAGCTTACACAGAACCTACAGTATATACAACCTTTATACAGAAGCTCTGTGTGAAAACAATGAAGTTGTGTTGCTTGTTTTGTTAAACTGCTTCAAATTTGACAAAAAATATTCATGTCTTATATGTTTATAAAATTATTTTTCTACATAAATCCTTTGTGGTATGTTGTTTTGCAGTATTTTATGTATGTGTACTTTTGTACAATGTTATGAAAGCTTGTAGAAACAGTGTGAACGAAAGAACGGAACAGCAATATGGAGCCACCAGCTCATAGATCTGGGACAGAGAGGTCTTTTCACTTATAGGAAACGCACAAATTGATGCTGGAGCTAACCGTTTGATGACTGTGTATGAATGTAGGAAAAATAGTGTATAGACAGAGAGATACTGTAGATGTAGTTACATTTATGCACTAGACAGAGCTGAACCAACAACCAACCACAATGAGCCAAGGCTTTAATGACACACCTGGAACGTTGGAGATTTATAGAGATGTCATTTTAGCACTGAACAGAGTAGTAACTGGAATTAAAGTGTTTAAACTGTACTCTGATGTTGAGCTAAAGTCTAACAATGCTGAAGAAATGAAAAGCTCACTGATGTTCAGATTACTTTATAGCGCATACTTTGACAGCTAGAACACATATATCACTCTGGTGACACTTTTGTGCTGTTGTGAAATAAATGTTTTCCAAATGACTTTACGTGTGGCTTCTGTTCCAAACTATTGAGTTTTAATATCACACCACGTCATACACAGCCGGTTCAAAAACGATTCAGATTTTTTTTTTTTTAAGA
>JAAGKR010007596.1:25344-35789 GCA_011419295.1 Clarias macrocephalus | reverse complement strand
CATACAGTACAGACCAAAAGTTTGGACACACCTTCTCATTCAAAGAGTTTTCTTTCTTGTGTTCTTTATTGTGTTCTTTAGCCCAAACGCGTCTCTTCTGCTTGTTGCCTGTCCTTAGCAGTGGTTTCCTAGCAGATATTCTACCATGAAGGCCTGATTCACACAGTCTCCTCTTAACAGTTGTTCTAGAGACGTGTCTGCTGCTAGAACTCTGTGTGGCATTGACCTGCTCTCTGATCTGAGCTGCTGTTAACCTGCGATTTCTGAGGCTGGTGACTCGGATGAACTTATCCTCCGCAGCAGAGGCGACTCTTGGTCTTCCTTTCCTGGGCCGGTCCGCATGTGAGCCAGTTTCTTTGTAGCGCTTGATGGTTTTTGTGACTGCACTTAGGGACACTTTCAAAGTTTTCCCAATTTTTCGGACTGACTGACCTTCATTTCTAAAAGTAATGATGGCCACTCGGTTTTCTTTACTTAGCTGCTTTTTTCTTGCCATAATACAAATTCAACCTCTTTGAATGAGAAGGTGTGTCCAAACTTTTGGTCTGTACTGTATCTTTTACTGGAATATGGGAATAATGTTGCAAAAATGTCAAACTTACAAAGTGCTCATATTTATATAATAACAATTTATATTTTATACTTATACTTACAACTATTATACTATGTATGTACTGTATATTATATAATACTATTATTTTTACCAACCATACTGTAATTAAAAATTTTTTTTTTTTTTTTTTTGCTCAGACATGTTTATGTAGTTGGTTAAAATGAAATGAAATTAATTCCATCACATTGCCTAGGTTGTGCTAAAAAAAGCAAATGTCACTCTATATTGCACAATCCCGACCCCAGTCATGTTGGAACAGGAAGGGGCCGTCCCCAAACTGTTCCCACAAAGTTATGAGCATGAAATTGTCCAAAATGTCATTAAGCATTAAGATTTCCTTTCATTGGAAATAAGGGGCCGAGCCCAATTCCTGAGAAACATCCCCACATCAGTTCCAACATGACTGCGCACCAGTGCACAAAGCAAAATTCATAAAGACATGAATGAGCTTGACTGGCCTGCAGTCTTGACCTCAACTTGATAGAACACCTTAAGTATGAAGTAAAGTGGAGACTGTGATCCAGGCCTTCTCGTCCAACATCAGTGCCTGACTTCACAAATGAGCTTCTGAAAGAATGGTCAAAAATTCCCATAAACACATTCCTAGATCTGACACTATAAAGCCTTCAGAGAAGAATTGAAGCTGTTATGGCTGTAGAGGGCGGACCAACGCCATATTAGACCCTATGGATTGAGAATGGGATGTTAGTCAAGCTCACGTGCATGTGAAGGCAGACGAGCGAATATTTTAGCCAATATAGTGTATACAGTACATTAATGCAAAAAAAAAAAAAAAATCCTAAAATGCTTTGGGTTTTAAAGGGGTAAATTGTTTTTTTTATTTTTATTATTTATTTATTTTTTTAAACCTATAATACAATTCCTTTGATCATGACTGCTTAGATGTGGCTCAGAAATGCTTGAAATGCCACACTGACCTTTTGTAATTACGATCATATATCTCAATGTTAGAACCAACATTTTTCAATGCATTATCCTATAATGTAATAATCAACTATATTTCTGTCACGTGCTTTCAGGACTGTACGTTTCTGTGTGTATTCGGCTTACCTGGATGCAAGCGCAAGGATGAGAGTGGCCTTGCACTGGAGGCTGCCGATAGTATACACAAGACCTGCTGCAGAAAAATAAAGTGTCTAAAGTGAGTCGTAACACAGGGTTTTAAATCTATTCTTTAAATTTCCTCTATTTCTTTTCAACACACTTGTACATAAACCATTTTTAGGGATGTCCTGTCCTGTTTCATTCAGAATGAAAGTTTAGTGATAAGAACTTCTTGTTTTTATAGGACTGTCTCCATTGGTATAACGACAGGCCTAGTGTACTGTGGTCTGGTTGGCCATCAACTGAGAAATGAATACACAGGTAAGAAGTGTTTCCCCTACTATAATACGTTAACAGCCTGAAAACGCAGGTTCAATTCCCACCCAATGCCCAAACCCCAGTCACTGGATACAGTGCCGGTCCCAAGCGCGGATAAAATGGGAGTGTAGCGTCAGGAAGGGCATCCAGCAAATGACCTGTGCCAAGTTATTCAACCTCTTGATTGGAACAACAACAATTTAAAGCTTCATTGCTTTACTTTGTTCTGTCTGTCTGGCAGTGATAGGAAACAAAGTGAACCTGGCTGCCCGGTTGATGATGCACTACCCAGGGATTGTCTCATGCGATTGGGAGACCAGGTATTACTCTGGCCTGCCTTCCTGCTGCTTCAAGGACGAGATCGAGAAAGATCTGAAGGGTGTGAGCAATCCAGGGAAAATCTATTCTTTTAAACCCAGAGGTCATACAAAGTAAATGCATTACTTTTTATAGTAAAGATTTGTGCAAATGATACATACTGATAGGAATCGGTTGAATAAATAGGATAGGCAAATGGATCATGGAGCTGGAATTGTTTTACAGGCATGCTACTGAAGCTCCAGTGGCATCAGTGATGGAAAAGAACGGGGTGGTTGAAGGTGAGCGAACTTTTATTACTGATGTAATAAAATGTGTGTGTGTGTGTGTGACTGTGTGTATATGTGTGCGCCCTACAATGGATTGGTACCCTGTCCGGGGTGTACCCCATCTTGTGTCGCAAGTCTCCTGAATACAGGATTAAGCGGTATAGACGATGAGTGATCGGTATAAAGGATGTAGTGCTACATGAAAATGCTGTGTTTGTGTATGTGTGTGTATCTAATGCAGACATACATGAAACTCTAACTGAGCTGAACGTACTGGGGACAGATGAAGGGATGACAGTACAGCATGCTGCCTTCCTTGGCAGCACCTTCTCTACGGAGATGCTGTGCCACATCCTGCCCGATCAGTTAAAAGACAAGCTCAACGACATCCTCATGACGCTCTTCAGATCCGGCGTCTTCAAGTGCGCAAGTGCTTCAGAAGTCAAGATCGAAGAGACGGAACTCATCTGTTACTGTCAGAGTAACACCACAGGTCAGAGTGTGTTTTTTCACCCATATTAAATGTAATCATTCAGCTATTAAACTATTCAGAACATGGGTCAATTATATTTAAAATGTTAATTTAGATCAATTTAACTTGCTTGTAAGAGTGTGGCAATGACTAGTCTGAAGTCTCTCTCTCTCTCTCTCAGGTGGACTAGCCTCAGTAGTTGGTGAGTGGAAGTGCCAGCTGATGTGTTTCTGCAAAAATATAGTAATGCAGATGGCGTATCAGCAGTTGCTGAAGGAGCAGAAGCGCCAGCTCCACGGAGTTTGTGTCAGCTACCTGGAGAAAAAGCCTTATCGCTGCAGCAAATGTGCCCCCAACATGAACAGTGAGTTACCGTATACTAACCAGATCTTTCAGAGGAAAGGTCAAGGAAAGGTCAAGACTCTTGTTCAACCTGGATCAACATTTGATAACGTACAGTATAATATAATATTGGCCAAGTTAATAACTTACAATAATATTGGGCACGGTGGCTTTAGTGGTTAGCACTGTCGCCACGCACCTCCAGGGTCGAGGTTCGATTTCTACCTCGGGTCTGTTTGCATGTTCTCCTCTCGCTTGGTGAGTTTCCCATGCTAATTGGCATCCCCAAATTGCCTGTAGTTTGTGTGAATGAGTGTGTGTGTGTGTGTGTGTGTGCTCTACGATAGATTGGCACCACATCCAGGATGTACACTGCCTCATGCCCAAAGTCTCCTGGGTAATAGGCTGCGACCCTGTACTGGATGTGTGTTATAGAAGATGAAGGAATGAATGAATATCAGCCAGTAAAATTGTATATGATCAGAAAATTACTCACTCTCACTCTATACCGCTTAGTCCTGCATTCAGGGTCGCGGATGGCCTGATTCCTATCCTAGGCGACTAAGGGCACGAGGCAGGGTACACCCTGGACAGGGTGCCAATTTATCGCAGGGCACACATACACAAACACACACTCACTCACACACACACACTATGGCCAATTTGGGAACGCCAATTAGCCTAACCTACATGTCTTTGGACTGTGAGAGGAAACCGGAGTACGCGGTGGAAACCCATCAAGCACGGGGAGAACATTCAAACTCCATGCACACAGAGACAGGAATCGTGAATCGAACCTGGACCCTGGAGGTGCAAGGCACCACGTGCCGCCTGATCAGAAAGTTAACGAATCATAATTAGTTGAAAACAAATAATTGTCCACATTTTAATCCGAAATAGTATAGAATGCAGTGGTGTGAAAAAAGCCCCGGAGCAAGGTTTAAATCCTGTCCATCAAATGAATATCGAATCTACTGTATATTGTATACCAAAATCATCTTGTCGACCGTAATTGAAATAAAACAAGGAGGAAACGATGTCATGTCAAAGGAGATGGTAAAATCAACATTTATGTCATCAACGAAATATCTTCAATGTGTTATGTACCTAATATACTAATAACCATAAGAAGCAGTTCATTTAAGCGCACTTACATGGTATCAGGCAAGATTCCCATTCTTGCGACCCGGATTTGGTGCAAACTCCCTTGACATTCGGGTAGTGATGGCTCAACTGATTAAGGCTGTGGGTTCTGGGGTTACTGATCAGAAGGTTGGGGGTTCAAGCCCTAGCACTGCCAAGTTGCCACTGTTGAACCCTTGAACAAGGCTCTTATCCCTACCTGCTCCAGGGGTGCTGTATCCTTCTTGATCCCAGGTTCTCAACTGGGATATGTGAAAAAAAAAATCATTTCACTGTGCTGTAAGATTGAATTATTATTTAAGGATTTTCTCTTGCATCATTTCAACACATCTGATCACTGTGATTTTTGTGGAACTGCATTATCAGACCTCATTAATCACCCAGGTCCTTGTAAATAGATGAAGGTGTCTTACCATTTAAATTTACTTATTGTTTTTCTTTCTTTCTGCAGACAGCCTGCAAAGAGATGAAGTCTACCAGAATGACGCAAATGGGTAAGGTTGAAAAAGAGAAGGGTCGATCTCATATACCTGTGATGCATTTAATGAGTTACACTCTCTGTGTGCATACACAGTCAAGATAGAGAGCGCTTCCTGGCCAAATTGGACTCGATAGTGAATGAAGAACAAATATTGATGGCTGGAGGCTGCAGATGTGAGTGCACACAGCTGTTCGAGACGGTGCTCGTCCCGATAGTGAGACACTGTAAAGGTGTAGGAGATGTGTCCAAGACGTTTCACTATCTTCTGGAGTGCGCGGCTGTGTGTGCAAGTCTTTCCCAGAAGCTCAGGGTGCGTCGTGTGTTTCGCCATGACCTTTAAAATGCTGACTGAACTTGTCGTGATTGTTGAACATCATTGTGTGAACATCTGTCCTGTTGCAGGCAATGCAGTATTTGAAGGAGGTCAAAATAATTTTGGAAAACGAAGAGAATCCTATATTTGAATCAGAGGATCCTAAATCTCTTCAGATCTGCGAATTTGACCAAATCATTATGCATCGGCTCACAGGAGAGGTGTGTAAATGCAGGAGAGAACATTCTATTAATTAAAAAAAACTGATTTTTGCAAACTGATGTTTTTTTTTTCTATTTCTCGCAGATTCTCTATAATGCAGGCAACATATTGGAGGCAGAGGAGAATTTCAAAAATGCATTGAAGCTTCTCAAATGCAGCGTCCCCAGTAGTGGTGTTACAGGGTCCATAAAGTTAATTTGGGAGGAGTTCAAAGAGTATTGCTATAAGAACAGACACTTCAAGAATCCAGAGTATGAGTCCACATTGTTATAGTATTCTTTATACTCTCTTTGATCAAGAAAAAAAAAAAAACGGAAGGCTTGTTCACTTTGATGTGGGAAAAAAACATCTTGTCTATGTTGTGTTGTGTCTGTGTAAAGGGAGAAGCAGCTAAAATTTATGCATGAGCAGATCACCTGTCTGTCGTACCTGTGGCAAATTCACTGCATGCGCGGCAAGTCCAAGACTGCCTCACTGGCCATCACCATGCAAAGCAACTTGGCCACTCGGAGCGGTGATCTTTTCGAGGTTAGTGTCAAGCAGGACTGGTAATAAATCTTTTTTTTTTCTTCTATTTTTTTATTTGAAAGCATGAATTAAATGCTGATAAATTAGAAACACTTCTCTGCAACGATCCTCATGATTAGATTCTGACTTTTATATAAGTAAGTTTCTGCTTGTACATATCCTTACGTTTCATGCATTGGAGGATCTGAAATCAATCTCAGAAAATGTACAGATTTTTGTCACAACATCACGCAAAACCTGCTTCACAGACTTTAATGAAACTTTGCCAGTACTTATGTATTTGCCTGAAGTGAAACCTGTGCCATAAATGAAATCCAAAAGAAGTACAAATTTGCGTAAACAAGGTGTAAAATAGTCAACCATTAGTCAGAGAGTTCTGATGTAGAAAGACAATCAGACATATACGGTACTGTGCAAAAGTCTTAGGTAAAAGCGCTCACCCTATCATCCGGAGATCGCTAGTTCGAAACACGGGTGATGCGGTAACCTCTCGCAGCCGGAGGTCTAGAAAGAGCTGATTGGCCGAGCTCTCTCAGAGGGGAGGGATGAGAGGTACTTAGTGCTCCCACATTAATCACGGCTCTACAGCCAGTCAGGGGCGTCTGTGAGCTCGCGCAGCGGAGGGAGTTCGAAAAGATGCAGTCTTCGGCCCTCCCGGCTGAGTGGTAGTAGTAGCCTTAATGTGGGAGCCCCCTAGTGACGAGGAGGAATTGGACACGACTAAATTAGGGAGAAAATGAGAAAAATCCAAAAAAAAAAAAAAAACAGTCTTAGGCGCCATATTATGTGTAGTACAAATTTTGTTATATAAGTTTATTATGTCTGCATTATTATGTACAAGATCATTCCCTACAAAAAGATACACTAAAATGAATGAATAAATAACATTACAGAAGAAAGCGACATATTACATGACAGACCAGATTTCAGGTGGGAAAAAAAAATCAATAATGTCGACTCCTGGGTTTTGCATGAAAATAGAAAGGAGCGAGTGTGACGAAGTTACCAAAAGAACTCATATTCTCCAGCATGCTCATTAAAACCTAACAGCTGTTTCACTTAGAATACTGCACACATCTGTATCGAACACAACCGCTTATGTTCAAGCAAAGAGTTTCCACACCAAATATCGACCGTTTATTGTTTATGTTATTAATTAGTGCTTTTTTATAGATGTTTATTTTAATGTAGAAATGTTTTCAAAAGCATCATTGCATATGGCTTTTGTTTGGATGTTCCCTAAACCTTTGCACAGTACTGTAAATAAAACAGCTGTTAGGTTTTACTGAGCATGCTGGAGAATACGAGTTCTCTGCAGAATAATGCAGACGTAATAAACTTATATAACGAAATTTGTACTACAGATAATATGGCGCCTAAGACTTTTGCACAGTACCGGCTTTCGTGGGCTTCAACCTTACATTGAACCTGATCAGAACCTTATTTTTTAGCTTTAAGTATTTCTGAAAACAGCAACAAGAGCAACAAGTTGTACGACTGTGTTTCTGCAGATGTTCTTCGCCGCCATTGACTTTCTCCAGCACAGTCAGTTTAAGACTACGGAGGGCGGTTGCGATGATCTTAATGCTTGGCTGTGCTTAAAGTGCTCTGGACTGTCTGACTGCGCCGAGAGCCGGAGGTTGATCAACCACTTGACTCGTACCCTTGCCCTGGTTCAGCTGTGCAAAGGAAACCTGGAGCTGTCCGTCAAGTTCAGTAAGTAGAGAGTTCTTTTTAGAGTCCGTGGGCCAGTGTTTTCCAACATGCCGATGAGAAAACAAGACTACTGTAAGTTTGTGTGTGTATGTGTATGACAGCTATTCGAGCACTAGAGTTGGGCGGACTCGGTTTGGACGCGAGGGCCATTGGTGTATTACATCTGCCTCTACTTCTCACCTGCAGGTCGGTAGAGTTACCATGGGACCAGTTTCTACTTTAAAAAAGAAATCACAGCAAACAATATAGACTTATGACTGTGGCTTTTACTGTGTGCAGATTCAAGGAGAGTATGAAGCTGATCCTTAGATTGGAGCGATCCAGCAAGGAAATGTCCAGCTGTGTTGCAATGGGCTGGTTTTATGCTGGCTGCATGAACTTCCAGCTCTATACTGGTATGCGGTCTATCAGTCATACAGTGATCTATGATTATTACCCGATAAGGACTCACTCACTCACTCACTCACTCACTCACTCACTCACCATCATCATCATCATCTATATCGCTTAGTCCTGTATTCAGGGTCACAGGGGGCCTGGAGCCTATTTCAGGAGACAGGGCACACACTCATTCACACACTAGAGCCAATTTGGGAACGGCAATTATGACCTTACCTACATGTCTTTGGACTGTGGGAGGAAATCCACCAAGCACGGGGAGAACATGCAAACTCCATGCACACAGAGACGGGAATTGAGCCTGGCCAGGAATTGAACCCGGACCCTGGAGATGCAAGGCGACAGTGCTAACCAATACACCACCGTGCCGCCAAAATAAAGGACTGTTTTCAGAAAAAAAGTCATATATTTCATAGTAATATTCTGGCATTGCAGATAATTGCAGGTCACTATGTATGCTTCAGAAACATATTAAACTATTCTACTATACAATATTGCATCCTTAAGAATTATTTTATACTTAACAGAGACAAGACACAGACTAACTAACCCATTCATTCATTTCCTATCCTGCTTATCTTTGGCCACAAGAAGGGGTTCCACCCTGGACAGGGTGCCAACCAATCGCAGGACACACACACACACACACTGGAGGAAAGCCAATTTGCGAACCCCTTAGGGGTCTGAGGCCACAGCGCTAACCATTATGCCACCATGCCACCTACTAACAAACCAAGAGAGCTTAAATAATGACACCCATTAGGGAACGTAGATGCACATGAAGACACTTATCATGACTCTGGTGCAGTGCAATCTGGGAAATGAAGTCCACATGCAAAGCATGGAAAAAAGACTCCATGGGTGCAAGGTGCAACACCCTATAGGCGCTATCCCTGACATACAGTATATATATATATATTCATATGCTTCATGTTGAATAGAGAATTTATATAGAAAACAACAAATGATGGAAACAAATTTGTTCGTTTTGTTTCAGTATTTTCAGTGAGACCATTTGAAGACTGTTTGGCCTTTGTGAACATTCGTGAATCAGATGCGAACCTGGTGGCTGATAAGAGTCTGATGATGCATCTGTACTCTTCGCTGGCACTGTGGTAAGGACCTTCCCTCAGTCAGACTTTGATTGAGAATTGTCCTGAGAACAAAGTACTGATCCAGAAAGTGTGCATGTGTATAAGCAGGTATGCACGACTGAATGAGTGGGAGAACTTTTCAGTCTTCTACAATAAAGCGTTTGGCATGTACCATCAGCTTCCCGTCTCCATCCACTCCCTCAGCGGTGTGGTCGTGTTCCTAGAGTGCAGCGTCCTGTTGTTCAAGAAGGAGCTGGCTAAGTCCAAAAAACACTGGAAGAAGTCCTACAAAAAAAAACTGAAGGTTTTTAATGATTGAATTCAAAATTTAAAAGACTTTAAAAAGACTTTAAAGATATGAAGGAAACATTTTTTCCCTGTAGCTTTTTGCCGACTTCAGACAGCACTTTGGTGAAGATCACGCCTTCGTCCCGCATGTGCTGTACTTACATGCATTTCTGTACCAGCTGGTTGGCAGGACGACTCTGGTGGAGAGCCTCCTTAAGACTGCTCTGGAACTGTGTGAAAAACAGGGAAACATGTTGGACCACAACCGGATCAAGCAGTGTGAGGTATACAAGCACAACATGAATATCCACATACTATTCGCCAAGGAATAATAAAAATGATAATGGTTTGGCCTGGTTGTCGCAGCGACACCTGTGGCCGCATGTGCGAAGTAGATGTTGAGAATGTACGGCAACGTGAGACCAGAGTGCAAAACGAATGTGAACATCTGGGTTTTGTCAGGTCCCAAACAAACATTTATAGCTTCTAAACAGTTTGACCAATCTTCTCTATTTAAAGTTTAAACAAGGCAGGAGACCTGGCTTTGTAGTTGTGTGTGCAAAATCACGCGTCGGCGAGAGAGAGGTCAGGTTGTGTACACTTTAGAAAACCCATTATAGTCTAATTTCAGTGCCATTTTTAAAGCGGTGAATAATTTTTGATCAACATGGTTTTTATCAAAGTACTAGAGCTTAGTACTGGTTTTTAGTACTGGTTTTCCAATCCGACCCAAATGAGTTAGCTGGGAATAAGGGGGAAAAATTGGTTCGGCATATGTACCAATTATCACTCACTCACTCACTCACTCATCATCTATACCTCTTAATCTTGTATTCAGGGTCATGGGGGGGGGGGGGGGGGGGG
>JAAGKR010007596.1:0-25324 GCA_011419295.1 Clarias macrocephalus | reverse complement strand
GGGGGGGGCTTGAGCCTATCCCAGGAGACTTAGGGTACAAGGCGGGGTACACCATCCATTGCAGGGCACATAGACACACACTCATACACACAATTTGGGAACACCAATTAGTCTAACCTACATGTCTTTGGACTGTGGGAGGAAACCGGAGTACCCGGAAGAAACCCACCAAGAACAAGTAGAACATGCAAACTCCATGCACACAGAGACGGGAATCAAACCCGGACCCTGGTGGTGCAAGGCGACAGTGCTAACCACTACACCACCGTGCTGCCTGTAGCAATTATCATAACTTGAAAAATGTGCACTTTTGCCTCAGTGGGTGAGATAGTTTCATTGAGTGTGGGACACCCGGCTGAATGTGTTAATATAATTTTCTCGGTGGGGTGGGGGGGGGGGGGGTGATGGGGGGTGTTGTGCGTGCCAAGACGATAAGGCTGGCTAGTTCCAAATCCGAAAAATCGGAATTGGAAAATTGGAAAAAGCTGTTGGTCAGATTCCTTAGCAAAATAATAGCACACCATTTCCAGTGGGGAGGAGAGATCGCTCCATTATCATGACCCAGATTTATTGTCAAAAGTGTTCACGCTTCAGAAATACAACAATAATAGTAGGGGCGCATATGTTATTAATGAATCCCAGAGCTCACAGTAGCATTGCTGCCTCACTGCTTCAGGCTTTATTCTGAGCTTGTCCTAGTTCTCCCTGAGTGGGTTTTTAAAATTGTTTATGAATTTCTGTGTACATGCTGCCCTGTGATGTGTTAATGTTTCATCCAGCACCCAGTGTTTCTGGGATTGGCCTGACCAGGATACTAAAGACAAATAAAAACAATGACATTATATAATAAATGACATCTTAATAACCTATTATTTAAAAATACTGGATATAATTAATGTTAGCGATATTAGGTTATGTTATATTTTACTGCAAAATTTAAAGCTGTTCAATTATTAGGTTCAAATGCCATAATATTTACATCCATAACATTTCTTCCAGCACTTGTGGTTCAGGGCTTCTGTAATGTCACTGAGTAAAATTATTTTTCTTTCTTTTAGGCAACATGGTCTGGTGCATGCAGTCAGACACCATCTGATTCCTCTACAGACATTATTATACCCACGCCCTATGCGGATAAGGAAGCAATATTCATGCCTAAGGAGTGGTTTCAGTGTAGCTTCAATTCAGACCTCACCTCATCAGATGCACATTCCTTTACTGAAAGGTGCCAGCTGTTTATCAGCACCTAGCATAATGAAAGCTTTAAAAGTCGAAGGTTTTTCCCAATACAAACCTAACATTTTTTGTAACTCTGGGGAACTACATTTTTTTGTGGTTATTATGTGGAACTGCTGAAATTTAAAACCAAACCGTATACACACACAGGGTGCCATGTTTCTTAAAGTCTGCTAATTGTCACTTATTTTTCTAATGCATTTTCTCATGCAGAATGTCTGAGCATCCATCCCAGGAGCAACAGGATTAACCTGACGAGAATACCAAAGGTCAGTGTTCAACAAGACTAAAGCACTTACTTTTAGCAATTTGTTACACTAAGCATAGAAAAAGGACTAACAAGAGGTCAAGTATAAAATCCTGTAAACAAGAAAGTGCTCAGGGCTGAGAGCACAGGTAAGGGTAAAAAGTTGTGATCAGTAGTCAGGACACATCTTGTCAAATTAAGCTGTAGTGAAATTTCTGACTGTGCACTATATGGCTAAAAGGATTGATATTTAAAGAAGGACTAATGAAATTCATATCTGATGGTGATACAATCCTGTGAAAATGTGTGCGTTATCTGAAAAAAAATATATTTCACTACTTATGTGACACTCATTTGTCTCTTTTAGATACAAACCAGCGGTGAAGGTGGTGTATGAGGATGATGAGTATTTCACATTATGTATATATATTTTATTTTTATCTGAGTCAATGTTGTTTTGTGTACTGTACGCAGACTAATCCAATATCAACTGTCATTATCCAGTGATACTGGGCATTCCATGAACTACAATTCTACGTTTCTAAAATAACTACTTGCACCCTGGCTACTGCATGACTACGGAAGAGAATTTATGCAAGAACACTTCAACAACGCCCTTTTTTAAAATTCAAACTGAATTATGGCAGCAGTGTGTAGTACAGTATTATGTTTCCTATAAAGTCGCACCATTGTTGATGCTGTAATGTGATGATTTTTCGTGCATATATTTTTTATCTTGAAGTGTGTATACAATTTTTGTGCTGCTCTATATATGACGTGATAATGCACAAGCGTATCAAAAGAATGCCATGGTGAAAGCATGCCGTAATCAAAGCAAAAGGCTGTCTAATGTAATATTAGTGTGTGATGTTTTTTGTATATTAAACCAATGTGAGTTCTCACAAAGTTGACTATATTTTGTACAGACGATGTCATTGCTCAAAACATATTTGAACATACCTACAGTACCTACAACTTTTGCACAATACTGTGTGAAGGAATGCTGTAAAGTAAGACTGCTTTCAATAATGTATATTTTAGTTGTTTATTATTATTATTATTATTATTATTATTATTATTATTATTATTTAACAATTTACAAAATGCAAAGTAAACAAACAAAAGAAAAATCTGAATCAAATAAATATTTGGTGTGAATACCCTTTGGCTTCAAACCAGCATCAATTCTTATGCTTGCACACTTCACAAGTCAGAGAGTTCTGCAGCATTCTCTTCAGGATTCTCTTCAGCATGTTCATAGCCTTTATATACTCACTCACTCACTCACTCACTCATCGTCTATACCGCTTCATCCTATATTCAGGGTCACGGGGGGGCCTGGAGCCTATCCCAGGAGACTTGGGGCACGAGGCGGGGTAAACCCTGGACAGGGTGCCAATCCATCACAGAGCACACACACACACACACACACACACACACACACACACACACACACACACACACACACACACACACACACACTGTCATACACTCATTCACACACTACGAGCAATTTGGGAACCCCAATTAGCCTAAGCTGCATGTCTTTGGACTGTAGGAGGAAACCGGAGTACCCGAAGGAAACCCACCAAGCACGGGGAGAACATGCAAACTCCATGCACAAAGAGACGGGAATCGAACCAGTAAACCTGTAAAACCTGTGCCAAGTTGTTGTGCAGATAAGATGGTCGTAGTCAAGTACATTTCTGAGACAGGTTTCTTTGTTGTGGCTAAAAAAAGTCAAGATCTTGCACCCATGTGTTGACTTTTGACGACTTAATGAAATGGGAGATGAGTGGAGGACAGCTTTTAACACTACATTTAGGCACTAGGAATACCTTTTGTGCCATTTGTATTAGCAAGTGCACCTTCTGTAGTTTAGTAAATGCTGTTCTCAGAGACTTTCTTAAAGTCTTCGTCCATCTTAATCTTTCCTCATTCAATAGAGGAACATAAAGTTGCACATGTTACAGGAACTGTCTAAAAATAACAAACTCTCTACCCCAGAAGAGTGAGACTCAACCTTCTGTAACCAACAGAGAACACTTTACCTATGAACCAAATCCAACTAAACATATGTTACCACCAGATAACTCAACAAATTCCTTTTCATCATCAAGAGAAAATACTGCGGAGAACATTTTATTTTCAGAAAAAATCAGTGGAGTGCTTTACTAAGCGTGGCACGATGGCATAGTAATTAGCACTGTGGCCTTGCACCTCCAGGTTGAGGGTTCGACTGCTGTCTCGGATCTGCATGGTCTCTTGGTGGGTTTCCTCCCATAGTCCAAAGACATGCATTTCCAAGGTTCCTGTAGTGTGTGAGCTTGTGTGTCCTGAGATAGATTGGCATCCTGTCCAGGGTGTATCATGCCCCGAATCTTCAGGTTTCTCCATGACCCAGATAAACTGTATAAAGTATGAGTGAGTGCTGAACCAAAGAATATAACAGGGTTTTGGACTGTTTTTGTGGAGCTGTACAAAAAAATGACAGTTCCTTTACTGTCAGTGATTTTTTTCTTCCTTTCTGTACACATCAGTTTTCTCAATGTTCTCCAATTACCACCCAATGTGGATGGGTGACTAGCTTGCTCTATAAGGTGTGAATAAGTGTGTGATAGTGAATGTGCATGGTATCCTGTAGAGTGATGCTGGATAGACTCCAAATTTATTACATTTAATATTTATTCCAGTTTGAGCCCATTTTGTAAATGATCATATAGATTGTCAATCTATCTATTGGAAGTTCATATATCTTATGATATTAAATACATGTTCAAATACATGCCTTATTGTATTTGATCAAAATCCCATATTATTGCCCTTGAAATTGTATTAATTCTACAGATTTAACGCACATAAGCGACAAGTGACAGGTTAGGAGTTATGTTCAGAATGTGTCAAGGAAGAAAAGTTCTACTCCCTACTCTGTTCACTGATCACATCTCAGATCTCAAGTCAGCCAGTCATTCATCTTCAAACAGATAATGCTTCACTTCTAATCGATAAACAATGACAGTATTTTGTTTCGCTTTTCGCTTTAAATCAAAAGACTTCTGTCCTCTTGCAGAGCCAGACGCCTTGTAGGAACATCAAGATTAAAGCTTATATTTTGTAATCCTGTTATGCCAAACCATATTTGCATATGGAAAAATATCCTAGAAAATATCTGCCGCTATTAGAGAAGTCTGGACCTCAGGTTCCGGTTGTCACATTTTAATCTTTTTATACAGATCAGACGTGCACTGATCAGCCATAACATTAAAACATTAAAACTATTAAGCCCAATATTGTGTAAGGTCCCCTTGTGCCACCAAAACAGCTCAGATGCCTCTAGGCATGACTTGTGCAAAGTACAGTTCCTTGAATGGCCACTAGGATGGCTGGCTCCAAAAGTGAGTCAATCTCCAATGAGCCTAATGTTATAGCTAAACATGAGGAACTTTTTAAAAGTCATCTGTTAAAATTAAGCCATAAATTAAGATTAAGCCATAAAATATATACATAATTAGGGGCCGTGTGCGAATTGACAGTTGCATTGCAGGTGTCAAACTGGTAGCTGTCTGCTGTGCATCACTTTACCTAACTAGCTAACTGGAATCGCTGTAGCTTAACTTAATTGCAAGAAATGTAGGAATTGACATGGGACAATGTGTAGGATACAGATGACAGAATTCAAATGCAAAGCAACATCAGTATATATATCAATGTTAGCCACCTTAGAATTTTAGCCAAGCTAGAGCTTAGCTAGCTAGCAGTAACTAAGGTAAGCAGGTTTGCATTAACCAACAGCCAGACTCAGTTGGTTCTGCACGCTTGCCCATTTTTGGATTAACTGGTTTGGGCAGGGGGCAGCACAGTGACTTAGTGGTTAGCATTGTCGCCTTTCACCTCCAAGGTCCCGGCTCTATTCCCGTCCAGGTTTGATTCCTGCCTCTGCGTGCATGGAGTTTGCATGTTCTCCCTGTGCATGGGGAGTTTCCTCCGGGTACTCCGGTTTCCTGCTACAGTCCAAAGACAAGCAGATTAGGCTAATTTGCGTTCCCAAATTACCCATAGTGTGTGAATGAGTGTGTATGTGTGTGTGTGTGCCCTGCGATGGGGTGTCCAGGGTGTATCCCCATGCCCTAAGTCTCCTGGGATAGGCTCCAGGCCCCCTGCATCCAGAGCTCCCACAGCTGTTCTTCGAAATTGCTCTTTAAAAAACCTATGGGTGATGTCACAGAGGGTTTATTCAGTTCTTTTACAGTCTATGGATCAGATCGGACAGGATAACCTTTGGTCCTCGCAGACATGTGCCACAAGTGCCCATGATCCTGTCACCAGTTAAGTGGTGTTAATGAGGTGGTGGTAGTGTATAATATGTTTATTAAAAATGATGGATAAAATAATATAGTCCAAATAATCCATAAGCAGACCACTCACTCACTCATCATCTATACCGCTTAATCCTGTATTCAGGGTCACGGGGGGCCTGGAGCCTATCCCAGGAGACTTCGGGCACAAATAAACACCCTGGACAGGGTGCCAATCCATCGCAGGGCACAGACACACACACACTACGGGCAATTTTGGAAAACCAATTAATCTAACCTACATGTCTTTGGACTGTGGGAGGAAACCGGAGTACCCGGAGGAAACCCACCAAGCACGGGGAGAACATGCAAACTCCATGCACACAGAGACGGGAAACGAGCCTGGCCGGGGATCGAACCCGGACCCTGGCGGTGCAAGGCGACAGTGCTAACCACTACACCACCGTGCCGCCCATAAGCAGACCATAAGCAGACCATAAGATAATATTATGTTTATCCTATTTAATTACTATTTTAAAAATGTAATCATTTGCTCTTCAGTCTTATTCCATCATGATGATTATTAATTGAATTCATTCAACACTTTAACTACCTAAACAGGCTGGTGAAATTAAATAAATATAATGCTAAAAAAGACATGAAGAGAAGCCTGCACAGGAACAAGTGATCACACTTTTTAAAGTATTGAGGTCAGCTTGCTGTCTGTTTAGTTTTTCTCCACATGCTGTTGTTTAGGTCTTTCAGCTGCTTCCGGCAAGGGGTCGCCACAGCAGACACTCGGTCCGCACATACAAGTTTTTACGCCAGATGCCCTTTCTTCTTAAAACCCATGTTTTATTTTTCTGATTTTCTCCCTCTTCTTAACATGACAGTTTGCTCCTCGGTGTAGATTACTGTGTAAATGTGTGTGCATTGTGCCCTGCAGTGGGCTGGTGTCCCATAGAGGGTCTATTCCTGATCCAGTGTTTTGAGCTTTTCTTTATTTTCATCCATGGACTACTCTCATCAGCATCTGTACGAAGTGCAACCTGTTAGTTTTAGTGCCACTAGATGGCAGCAGTGCTGTGCTTTAATTTTTCTCTTAGGTAACACTGTGAATCACATTAAAAAAAAAAAATTTGTTGTTCTTAAATTCGTACACGCGTCCACAGATGGCCTTGGCTGGCCAGTGTTGTTGTGATTGATTGGGTAAAAGAGAGTATTTCATCCCCCAGAGATCAGGGCAAATTTTTTAGATTGCTGCGGCATCATCAGGATTCAGACCTGCAATCTTATGCTGATAGGTTTTTTAGGCTGCCCCACTTAGCTCCACTTAGAGCGTTCGTTCAGAAGGCAAAAACAAAAAAAAAAGAAAAAGGAAAAAAACACTCTAAAAAAAAATAATAAAAGATACCCAAGTTAGTTTTATATAAGTGTGAAACCAAGCACTAAACAAACTGACAATTGAATTGGAATATTGGAGTTCAATTCCTTAAGAGTTATACTTTTTTATTTTATTATTATAATTTTTTAATAATCCCTCTTAATGTGTCCATCAAAAATAGTAGTCTGATTCCTCTCAAGTTTCTTCATGTCATATGGGACAAATGGCCACAGTCCTGGTCACAGTCACGTCCGGCATCCACATCAAGAATCTAAATATACCTTACACTATGAATTGTAACTAGTGCTATACAGATAAATTCAAACTTATTTTCTCCCCAAGAACATTGACCTTGTTCATACTTTCATTTGATTTTAAATAGAAACCTTTTAAATAGACACTAAGTATGGGTAGGTAAAGACAACTCATTGTCCTACTGTTAAATGGCCCATCAGTAATTTTCCCTGCCAGTTTATAGAGACACTTACAATGTGTTTGAATCTTCCCAAAGGTGCAGTGTAGAAAATGACCCTTTTCAAAAAATTGCACCTTGTCACCTTACACAGTCAGACACCTTATTCAATCACAATCAGCCACCTTATTCAACATACAGCACTTTTACCACTGAAAGTGATGTTGAACAAAAAAAAAAACCCTCACATTTTGGAAAATTGCAGCTTGAATTCAATATTCAGGACCATGAGTTCTGCACATCCTTCTCGGCAAAGGTTCTCAGTTTGCTCCCAATGTGTTGGGAGAAAGAAGGCACTGAGATGTAAAGGTATTACAGTGAGCTGTGAGATTGAGGGCTGCTAGTATAACTGATTGAGTCAAATAGGTCTGGGTCAATACACAATTTAGCAGTTGTCTTGGATCCATCTCATATATGAGGTGCTCATTTCAGACTGAGGACATTAGATGGCATTGCAGAATCAGAAGAGACACTCATTGTGATTTTTTTTTTCATATCTTCAAATATATCTCTGCTTACTACTTATATGCCAGATACATACCTTTGTATGGCAGTTATGTAAGTTAGTATTGACTAATACTTACAGTGCATTCTGTGCTGCTGGAGGTTCAGCTCGAGGATCCACGGTTTGACCTTGAGCACTGGTTACTGTCCATGAGGAGTCTCACAGGTTATTTCCAGAACTGTATGGGTTTCTTCAGGTTTCCGTCCTCTTTTCACACCATGAAGAGGTGTGAATGTGTGGTGCATGGGGTCCAGAGGTGGGCAACGTACATAAATCCTGTACTTTAGCAAAAGCAGAAATACCCACAGCAAAATATTACTAAAGTAAAAGTAGAATCCGTCCATTTACAAGCCCATCAAATTTACTTACTGTAATTATCAAAAGTACTGAGCTTGTATTTACTTACAGTGGCCTTAAAGTCGTAGTAAAAGAGTCTCTATCCAACTGTGGATGCCTGTTTCATCACTATCTGCAACCATCTTCACTTCTGATTTCATACACCTGCTACATGATTAAAGAAGGCAAATCACACAGTTAATCCATTATAGGCAGCAGGTGGCAATATTACCACTCCAAATATTTCACACCACTCAGGTTATGTAATGCAATGCCTTCAGAAATGTAGTGTAGTAGAAAGTACAAATATTTGTTGTAGGATGTAGTGGAGTAAAAAGAAAATTTGTCGAATCGACTAATAAAACTACTCAAGTAAAGTACAAATACAAATACAAAATAGGTGAGCATTTGTGAGCAGCAATATGGTTTCATGCCTAGAAAGAGTACAACAGATGCAGTATTTGCTTTGAGGATGCTTAAGGAAGAAGTACAGCGAAGGTAATAGGGAGTTGCATTGTGTATTTGTAGATTTAGAGAAAGAAAGCATATGATAGGGGGGCCCATAGAGGAGCTGTGGTATTGTATGAGGAAGTATGGAGTGGCAGAGAAGTATGTTAGAGTGGTGCAGGACATGTACTGTATAAGAGCTGTAAGACAGTGATGAGATGTGCTTTAGGTGTGACAGAAGAGTTCAAGGTGGAGGTGGGTGTGCATCAAGGATCGGCTCTGAGCCCCTTCTTATTTACCCTGGTGATGGACAGGATGACAGATGAGGTTAGACAGGAGTCTCTATAAGGTGAAGAGGCGTGTTCAGGCAGGTTGGAATGGGTGGAGAAAAGTGTCACGTGTGTTATGTGACAAAAGAGCATCAGCGAGAATGAAGTGACAAGGATGGATAGGATCAAGAATGAGGGACAACTTAACTACTGTCCACCTCTGATGGGGTCATCCAAAGTCAATTCACCCAATTAGTTTCAGGTATGGGCTTTGGATCCACTACAACCCTGACCACCAGCATAAAGCAAATCCTTGTGTAAACTGTGTAAACGATATGCCACTCACTCACTCACCATCTATACCATTTAATCCTGACAGGGTCGCGGGGGGCTGGAGCCTATCCCAGGAGACTTAGGCATGAGGTGGGGTACATCCTGGACAGGGTGCCAATATATCACAGTGTGTTTGCACACACATACACACTCATACACAAACTACAATCAATTTGGGAATGCTAATTAGCCTAATCGGCATGTCTTTGGATGTGGGAGGAAACCGGAGTACCCAGAGAATGAACGGGGAGTACATGCAAACTGAGGTTCGATTCCCGCCTCAGTGTGCATGAAGTTTGCAAGTTCCTTGTGCTAACCTCTAAGCCACCATGTCGCCGTAAACGATACATGTCTAAATTTTTATCTCAGAGCTTGTCACAATCTGATTTTGTTTGGGTTTTAAAAATAATAGAAGGGTACACTTACAGTAGTGGTCGGAAGTATTGGGACAAACATGAAAAAGATGAGAAATTCAATGTTTTAATGACAGTCAAAATAATAGTAATAGTAATAATAATATATAATAATAATAATAATAATAATAATAATAATAATAATAATAATGAAATTGCTATACAGCATTCAATATTTAGTACAAAGTCCTTTATTCTTCAAAACCCGAATAGAGTCAAAAAAACGTCTGCAGTACTCTGGTGTCACTCGCTCAGTCCATGCTTGCTTGATTGCTTCCTGAAGGTCACATAGTGTACATGAGACAGTTTCTTGACTGCTGCTGCCAGTTTTCCGTTGGGTTTATGTCTGGAGATGATGACCCTGGCCATGGCTCCAGAAGCTGAATACCATTGTCACATAGCCAGTTTTTCACGAGTTTTCACAAGTTCACAAATTCACGCAACTTTTCAGCCAGATAAGCTAAAATCAGTTACTGTAATCATTTGTTATGTGCACAGGGAGAACTAATACATGGCATATGTTGCCTCAATACTTTTGGCCACCACTGTACCAGATACTCTAAATAACTACTGTACACTGCTTCTTTGTTCTTATTTTTTGCACTGTTTTGTGTCTTTTATTTTGTGCACTGCAGTGGAGATGTGAATAAAGCCACTTCAGAAGAAAGGTAACTCTGTGATCCGTTTATTCTAATGAGCTTAGAAAACATGCAGCATGAATAATAATGCAAGTGGGAAACACAAACACTTACCATATTATGTCCTTCTAAGTGGCTTCAGTTGAATGCAGCCTTTTTTTTTTCTTTTTCTATTCTTTTCATTTTTTTCTTTTGACTCAGGACAATATTTATTTATTTCGAGCAGCTCTGCTGTGTGAACTGGATTGGGAACTTTACATGGGAAAGAGTTATTAATCTCAAATCCATATGCTGTTGGCTATTTCAGAGGGCAATAAAAACCAGCCTGGGTTTCTTCCCATGATGTGTCCTCTTGTGTAGCCAACACAGCTGATCCAAGGCCCAGGAGAGATTAGTCATGCCTTCTTTTTAACACAGACTTGAGGTAGTTCAGTCAGACAACAGATACATAGCAACCTCATTCTCAGCTCTTCAGCACCCTAAAGCATCTGAGACGTTTCTCATCTGAAATTGAAAAGAGACTTTTTACATTATCTGTATGTCATAAAGGACTAAAATGCTTCATTTACATTCAAATTTACAGCATATGACAGATGCCCTTATCCAGAGCGACTCACAGAAATGCTCTATATAAATATGAATAAATACATTCCTATACTGGTTCACTATATTATTGTCTAGGAGTATGAGAGTTAAACCATTGTTGGGGAGATTTTTCATTTAACCCAAGAACTAACCCAAGTAGGTCTTAAATCATCGTTAGATGACTGCCTACAGTATGATTCTGCTGTTCGGACATCAAGAGGAACTCTTAGAGGAAAGGAGTTGTTATGGATGCCCTGAGAGATAGTGGGACCAGCTGAGCAGTACTAGAGGACTGGAGGGATTGTGGTGCAATGTGAGGTGTGATGAATGCTTTGAGGTACAGTAAGCGGGCGCTGGCCCATTTTTGGTTTTGTAGACTAACATAATGTGTTTTAAATCCGATGCAACCAGCTACCAGTAGCCGATGGAGGGAGCGAAGTAATGCTTCAAAAATTCACACCTGAAATAAGACCCCATAATTAGAACTAGCTATGAATTGAATTATTGATCTGTTTCACTGCTTTATTTAAATGAGAATTTTTCCTCCTGATTTTTGTTTCCCCTCAAATTAGCCTAATCATTTTAGGCAGCTTATTACCCCGCCGGCCCCTAAGGCTACATCCGCTAGAAGATTAAATGCTAACGAGAACAGTCTGACTACATTTTTCATGCAACAAAGTACATAATTACACATCATTGATGATTTCAAATCAAATTATTTATAAACACTCTCAATCATCCTCTATACCGCTTTGTCCTGTGTACAGGGTCACGGGGGACCTGGAGCCTGTCCCAGGAGACTTAAAGGACAAGGTGGGGTACACCATGGACAGGGTGCCAATCCATCGAAGGGCACACACATACAAACATTTATTCACGCACTATGGGTAATTTGGGAACGCCAATCACCAAGCATGGCGAGAACATGCAAACTCCATGCACAGGCTACATTACACTGAACCAATGCAACTAACCTTAAAATCAAACTTAGCTGTGCTATATTACACCAATGTGATTTCTTGGTAAAGGTAAAGCGATTCCCGGTCAGGCTCGATTCCTGTGTCTATGTACATGGAGTTTGCATGTTCTCCCCGTGCTTGGAGGGGTTCCTCTGTGTACTCCGGTTTCCTCCCACAGTCCAAAGACATGCAGATTATGCTAATTGGCGTTCCCAAATTGCCTGTAGTGTGTGAGATTGTGTATGTTTGTGCCCTGCGATGGATTGGCACCCTGTCCAGAGTGTACCCCGCCTCGTGCCCTAAGTCTCCTGGATAGGCTCCAGACGGTATAGACCGTGAGTGAGTGAGTGAGTGAGTAAGTGAAAAGGACAATAGGTTATACCCTGGTGAGTACAAAAAATTGATTTTGGATTATTTTAACAAAAATTATATGGCAACAGGCTTGAAAATAAAGTACTGTAAGTAGAGTTAGTCTTATTGATACCCTTGATTTTAAGGTCATATAAGCAGTCATATAAGCATTTCACTGCATATCGTACTGTTTGTGACTGCATATGTGATAAATAAAATTAGATTTTTTATTTATTTATATAAGTAATAAGTATAAGTAATAGGGTTGAATGGATCCATTTGCTTTGATTATAGAGTGTGACATAATGTGACAAGTAAATGCTTAAGACCTCACTCACTCATTCATTGTACTGTATATACCACTTTATCCTGTGTACAGGGTTGCAGGGGGCCTGGAGCCTTTCCCAGAAAACTTAAGGCACGAGGCAGGGTCCACCATGGCTGGGGTGCTAATCCATCACAGGGCACACACATATACATTCACATACAATAGAAACCCCAATTACGCTAATCTGCATATCTTTGAGCTGCAGGAAAAAAAACAAAGTAACTGGAAGAAATCCACCATGCCACACAGACCCCGAGGCAGGAATCGAACCCGGACCCCGGAGGTCCCACTACTCCACCCTGCCGCCTATGTTCAATGCCGCTTGTTGATAAAATAATCAACGACACCACAAGCTGAATCTGATTAAATATTCACTGGACAGACACAATTGTCATATTTCCGTAGGATATGAATGAATGTACATATCAAAAACAGAACTGAATGATATAGCCTGAAAAGTACAGAACATTTCTGCATCTAAATGAGATATCTCCATTTTGGCAGTTTCATCCAAATTGTTTTTTAATTAATATTGGGGGGAAAAAAAGGAACACTTAGTCCCTGTTTGAAGTCAAAATTGGACGAAGTAGTCCCTTAATTTTTTGAGCAGCATACATTTAGTGGCGGCGATAAATAAAAATAAAAACAAAAACAGTCACTCATTTCTGTCTGGAAAAGTGTAACCAGTTGTTACTTTACGCTTTCTGCCGACCATGTCGCGTTACAAATTTACAACCATTTAGGGTTCGGATACTAAAACAGGTACAATTTAAAGTCTAACGCAAAGTTTGAATTAAAAGAATAAACTGGCTTTTCCAGACTTACTCAGGTTGCATGTCTGTGGGCTGTCAGAGGAAACCCATTAAGCACGGGGACCTTTAGGACAATATAATATAGAACACATTACATAAAATATGACCTACTTGAATAACTTTGAGGAAAAACTTTGTATTCAGTTGAAATAAATTTAAAGTGAATAAAATGTATTAAAAACACACACACACACTTTAATCTGGATAAATCAAGTTAATGGCCAAATTAATTCGAGTATACTGCGTATGATCCCTGAAAATACTAGTCACGTAGCATATCTAACCTTGACATTCGAAATTTAATAACAGTAATTAATTAATATGCCACCCTCGTGCTACTGATCAATTGCCAGAGTCAGCTCTACTGTAAGAGACAATTAAGAAAATGGATGTTTAGACACTGAGCTATTAAGATTGTGCATTATTAATGCTTTTTTTTGTGAAATTCAATGTTTAATTAACTGCTTGAGGAGAGAAAAAAAAAAAGAAGCAAATATCCACCAAATATCTTCATATTTAATTCACGACATACTGCAATTTTTCAGCCGCACCATTTTTTAAACAGTGTTGTTTGCTTGAAATTTCCTTTTCCTGTTGCTGTAGGCACTTCAAGAGCTTTTTGACACACCATGCTTTTTAGTTTTGTTTACTTACCACAGATTCTCAAAGTATGAATATAAAAAGTAAAAAAAAAAAAAACTTTCTAAAAGCTTTAATGGTAGAATCATGTGTAATACTGTTTTTGAAGGCAATGGTTATGTAAGATGGCATGACTATGTAAGAACATGACGCCTGACTTAAACCTACTGTACATACTGTACACATTTCTAAAAGGTCACAAAAGTAAAAAAAAAAAAAAATCATCAGATTAGCTGTTTGACGCTTTTTTTTTTTTTTTTTTTGAGAAAGTGCTATTGAGTAACCTTAAATGCAACTTACAGGAACCATACCAATAAACGAAAAGAAAAGGTTGTGTAATAATTGAGGATACACCCAAAATGTTCCTCTTAAAGTTTCTTCCTATTTCCTTCTCAGGGAGTTTTTCCTCCAAACTGATCATTTTAATTCATGCATATGTTCTCACACATTTTTATACTCATGTCCCTATTTTTTTTTTTATACCGTAATGCTGCTTTGTGACAATGACCAATGTTAAAAGCACTATATAAATAAAATTGAACTGAATGAATAATTAACCAATATTCACATGAGAGAATGAATATTGTGATGAATATCAGCATGGGGTCCCTAGTGGTTAGCACTGTCGCCTTGCACCGCCAGGGTCCGGGTTCGATCCCCGGCCAGGCTCGATTCCCGTCTCTGTGTGCATAGAGTTTGCATGTTCTCCCCGTGCTTGGTTTCCTCCGGGTTTCCTCCGGGTTCTCCGGTTTCCTCCCACAGTCCAAAGACATGTAGGTTAGGCTAATTGGCGTTCCCAAATTGCCCGTAGTGTGTGAATGAGTGAGTGTATGTGTGTGTGTCTGTGCCCTGCGATGGATTGGCACCCCGTCCAGGGTGTACCCTGCCATGTGCCCTAAGTCTCCTGGGATAGGCTCCAGGCCCCCGTGACCCTGAATACAGGATTAAGCGGTATAGATGATGAGTGAGTGAGTGATGAGTGGTCCTTAGTGCACACTTAACAGGGGTGAAAGCTATTTTAAATTCTTACTGGTACTTGGTGTAAAACTTGAAGCTTGTGCACAGTCTTGTAAATCTTGAAAGTTTCTCTTTATATTTCTAATTATTCTGCTTTCGAATAACCGCTCTGTTAACTTCCAGGATGAATGAAAAAGAAAAAATCCAGCATCCCAAATAGTGTTAAATGGAAAGCTAGTGCACTAAGGTGTACATTCCCTTGTCCCACACACCAAGTACCATTTATTAGCGGGTTATGGAGAAATCTCAACAGAAGTGTTTTCTTGCTAAAGTGCATCCGTGACCGGTTTTGAAGGTAAATTTAAGCAGGTAACTGCTCTCTCAGAACAGTGTTCCATACTGACCTACTCTCACCCATGCTGGCAACCGACAATTAGTGTAACGGACGATTGTAGAACACCCGTGGATATAGCCACAAGCACCCCAGTACATTTACTGTCTATTATCATCACTCATGGAAAGCCTCCTGTGCAATCAATTTGCTTGGTCAGGAACTAACTGTTGTACAGTATAATAATGATTTTAAATAAAATAATAGTAATTCAAAAATTATGTGTCGTTCTGGTCATATTCGCTGTAAAGCTAGAAGCTGTAATGTCTATCCTGCATAGCAGCCTTGCTATTGTTATTCATGCCCTGTAGCCACCAAACAGGTTCAGGTCGGAGGATTTGTGCAATGCATAATTTCATGCTCCCATTGCTTCAGACTGGTTCTTATGTGCACCAACAAGGAACAGGCCACCTGGGACATATCCACCCTCCTCGCACATCAGGTCTCATGGTGATGAGCTTGCAATTCCTTGTACTGTGATACACCACAGTCATTGAGAACGCTAGCCGTTTTGTCAACCCAACTTGTGGGAGACAAACCAATTGAATCCAGGCAGACCACTGTGTGTGGTGATTCTGATCACAGGCTATCCAGTGTTCATCAAACCAAAGTTACTGTACATACTGAGCATAACTAGTGGCTATTCTAATAAGGTAAAACAAAGCATGGATTATTCATCGCATCCACCGAAAACAACAGTTGCATAACACAAAACTTTACCCTCTGCGCTTTCTGGTCACTTTTCATTCGAAATGTAATATTATCTTCTTGTCTACAAAAAAATGTAAATATAGGAAGCATTCAAGTTAAACTTGTGAAAAATTTGGCACTGATTGGTGCAAACATTTTAAATGAGGCTGTACGTCTGTGAATGACGATCCCGGCCGAGGTGGCTCGGAGCCCATTGCAGTCGTTCCCGTGAACATTCGGCGAGTGGAAAACATGATTCTTGAAAATTGACGGATAACTTGTCGCCAGCTTGCAGAAGAGACGCATCTGTTTGTGGGAACTGAAACACGATCATTTATAGAATAGTGCTGACCCATCAGCTTTGCGGAAGAAATGTGGTTAAAAAAAAAAAAAAAAAGACATGAATCGAGTTCACTTAAATGCTTCGTGAAGTTGCATCGTAAAAGAAAACAGTAAAAGAAGAAAAACTGTAGAATACTGAAAGTAAGAGCATTTCCACAGGCACAATGCAAAAAAAAGTTCCGAAGATCAATCAGAAAAAAGGCTTCAATTTGCTAGGGAGTGTAAGGATGTGACCTTGGAAAAATTTGGCAACTGAAAAAGGTCATGTGGTCTGATAAGTCATAGTCATGCATAGGCAGAAACAAACCATTATTAAAATAAGCGCATAATGAAGAAATGTCTAAACCAGTTCTCTGGCCATTTCTGTAATTTGCTTAAATAAAAATACCAAACAATGTAAAGTTGTAATATTAAGCAAACATACATCCAATAAACTCTTAACATAAAACTGTTGTAGAAATGTTTTAATACTATCATTAAATGCAGTAATTAAATATAAAAATTTCCCCTCGCCTGCATTTACACATACACAGCTGGTTGGCTCCGTTATAAAAATTTACTTCTAGCCTCCACATGCTTTTTTTTCCTCATCAGTCAGCAAGGTTACCACCGTACACTTCTTTGAATTAAAAGTGAGAAGGGTAAACGAGAAAAGGTTAAAGTAATTAACAAGGTGTTCTATCGAAAAACAGCCCGGCGTGACTTTGAGCTTGCATGGCTCATTGGCTCCAGTAAGTGAACAAGAGATGAGTTGGTTGTGTCAGTACCTAAAGTTCTGCGAGATAAACAAGAGGAAGCACACAGGAGAGTCCGAGTTGTTTTGACACCTTGTTGCTCATTAAGACAATGTGCTAACGGCTTAAAAAAACGCCCTGCAAAATAGCCGGCTAGTTCTCTTTCCTTTACCGTTCCCTTCTTCTGCAGAATTAATAACATTAAGCCATGTTTCTGTTTCGGATAGTAATCACTCGCCGATTTTGAGCCTAAGAAGAAAAACAACTTCAATTTCATTTTTTGGATCAGGAATGCATTTTGCATCTGCGTAAAATCAGATGCTAACATCTCCTACGATTTTCTGTCAAAACACTAATTCATGTAATATCCTTGTATTATTCCTGCATTCTTCTAATATGTGGTAATGTTATAGAAGAGTCCATAGCAGAGCACACAGATCAAACGGCTGGGCGAGTTTCAGAAAGTCTGAGTTATTTCGATGAAGTAGCGTGATGGCACACAGGTGCATGCCATTAGTAATGCAGGATATGTGCATGACTTTAGACTTGCTGATGAGGTTGTGGGCTAACATGAATAGATTTGTGCTTTTGTTGTCTGGTACAAAGTTCTGGAAAGTCTGACAAGTTCTGGAAAAATGTCATCCAGGGTTTGTTTAGAAACAATATTTTCCAAACCTTGAACATTCCATGGAACACCATTTATACCATTATTAAAAATGGTCACAACCACAACTCTGCTTAGAGGATGATTTCATAAAAAGCCAGTGATCAAAGAAGCAATCAGTAGAGCAAGGGTAAAGCTGGAGAGTTCCACGGTTCAGATGGGATTTGTTGGGTAGCCACATCTCAAGCATTCATGCAACAAACCTCGGTTTTATGGAAGAGCAGTCCGTCCTTGATCACAATTGGCCATGTTTCGAGGAAAACCAAAACTGCTCATTTCCCTGGGAACACTTATCTTCAAAGTGAAACATGGTGAGGGTAGCATCATGTTGTGGGAATGCTATTTATCATCACAGACTGGGAATTTGGATAGTGGGGCAGTGGTTGCCCAGAGCAATTGAAGATCTAGGTTGCTGGTTGGAGCAAGTCCCGTACCCCAATGCTCCACACAGCCCAGTGTCAATCCCAAGCCAAGTTAAACTGGGAGGGCTGCATCAGGATGGGCATCCAGCTTAAAACATTCACCAGGTCTAGAGAATCTAATGATCCAGTGTGGGAAGCCCTAGGATAAAAAGAAAAAAATCTGAAAAGTGCTCAGAAAATTCAAGAAGAAATCTTTTTCCAGCCTCGCCTTAAGGTTCATTTAACAAAAGGACAATGATGCTAAGCATACTGTAAAAATGAACGCAGTGGTAACTGGGGCACTGTATCCTGGGCCCAATAACCTGAATGTGTTAGAATGGGTCACTCAAAGCCAAGACCTGAATCTGATCAGACAGGGTTTGAGCAGGTTTATCAAGAATTGGAAAATATATCTCGGTATATCAGGACACATCAGTGGACACAAACACATCTTGGAGGACTTGCACCCAACTGTAGTTCTATCAGATACTGACTAAGATGTGTGTATACTGATTACTGTATACTACAACCAGTGGATATACTGTATAGTGTAAATCGGAGGGTGATCACCATAATGATGTTCATTTCAGTTTGGAGACTCTGGTGAACTGGAGAAAAGCGTATATACTGTAATCGATCCTATTAAATGAAGTAATCAGGGAATAAACATGCAGTGTGCTTTTATGATAAAAGCAGTCTAAGAAGTAATGCGCTAGTTTTGATGGAAGCACTCGCTGCCATCAAAAAAGTTCTGATCTGCTATTTAAAGAAGTCATGAAATTGGGTTGTTTGGAGCTTTTACTGTATGTTGTAATATTGCACATTTGGATGCAGTCATATATACAGTTTGTATATATGAACAGTCTAAATTATGGGATACCTATGAATGACCACAAATTAAGTAATTAAGTAAATAGTTAACGCAAACCATACAGTATGTATAAATAAAAAAAAAAAGAACAGCAATTCACTGTCTGTTGAGCGTCTATGTAAACTGTTCTAAACAAGCCACGCTCCCATCCTGGTCCACTGAAATTACACAGTAGGAGGTCAGGCTCAAACAGAAACACATTCTGTTGACATAGTGACTAAGACCCATGGAGTGCCAAATAATTGAGTCAGATGCCAGATGGCATCTCGCCAATCCCAAACCCAAACAATGCAGATTCTTCATGCACAAGGGTGACTGACATCAGTCACATACTGTACTAAAGGATGTATGGGTTTATTAGTGAAGAGGCATCAATACACATGCAGTAGGACTGTATCATTTTCATTAAGCATGTTAATACAGTACATAAACAATACATATACAGTATATTATGTACAATAAATCAATAGATCGTGAGTATGAATGAAACAATGAACGTAGAAAGTAGACTATTATTGAAGCATAGAAAAATGTTACATGTTTGATTGATTATACAATATCTAACAGATTACTGATTAAATGATAGAACTGTGAAATGATGAATTCACACATCCTGCATTGCTGACAAATAAATATGACTCAGAGTTGCATAGCAAAGTGGCAAAACCTCGCAAAAAGCAAAAGTGAGTGAAACATTTATATACACTGTGAAAATACAAACAGGTGTCAGTAATGAGGGGAGAGTGCTTGATGGAACGTTCAGACTGGAGCAGGGTATGGAGTTGTGGTGCCTCCTGGATTGGCAGCGGATTCAGTATCAATTCAGCCAACAAAAAAAAAAAAAATTTTTTTTTTATATATATATATAATTATGGAAAATTCCTAGCTACTAAGGGGAAAGTTTGCATATAATGTGTTATGTAGATTTTCTACCAGTTCTTTCTAGTCCACACTATAATATCACAATTTATTGAGCTTGCTACTACTTTTAATATTTCGATGTAGCTCCTTCTTGCTTGTTCTGATAGCATCAGAGCAATATGTGTCCAAATGTAACAAATTTCTAACATTCATTCACTTATTATTATCCAGTACAGGTTCGCGGGAGGCCTGAAGCCTATCCATGGGCACAGAGCGGGGTACACCCACGATAACAGGGCACACAAGAACATGGACACTCACACACTCACTCAACCACTATGAACATTTTGGAAACACCAAATTGTCTACCCTGCATGTTTTTGGATTGTGGGAGGAAACTGGAGTACCTGGAGGAAACCCACTAAACACAGAAAGAACATACAAACTCCATGTGCACAGACCAGAGGTGGGACTCGAACCCTCAGCTTTTGAAGGTGAAAATCTACATTGCTAACCCAAATCTCTCACATGGAAAAAAAAAAATTCTATGCCAGTAGAGGAGTGTATTGATCCTAAGCCCTTTATATCTTGATCACAGTTGTTTGATTCTAAGGGTTAGCAGCAGCAGCAGCTTTTGAGGCTGATAGATGGAAGAGATGAAACATAAGTGATGCTAAAAGTGAACCCAAACAAATTTCAACAATTTGAGCACCAAATTCATTAAACATACGACGTTGGTTTTGGTATTTAGATCAGAAGTGCACAAACGAACCAATGTATTTGAAAATTAAATGGTGTACTGTGCTGCTGTAGATTGTCCTACACGGATGATCTAAACATTTGCACTGCCCAGAAATACCTTATCGCCTGGATAATGTAGATTTGTACCAAAGAACCATTGCGCTAATCACTAAGATGTTCCTCTGCTTATTCCAGGACACCTATTCAGTACATAGTATGAGAAGAATTGGGTGTCACAAAGGTGGCATGGTGACTTAGTGGTTAGCATTATTGTGCATGGAGTTTGCATGTTCTCCTCCGTGCTTGGTGGGTTTCCTTCAGGTCCTCCGGTTTCCTCCTACAGTGCAAAGACATGCAGCTTAGGCTAATTGGCGTTCCAAAAAAATTGCCAATAGTGTGCAAATGAGCATGTATGTGTATGTGTGTGTGAGCCCTGCGAAGGATTGGTACACCATCTCATACTCTAAGTCTCCTGGGATAGCGTCCAGGCCCCCAGTGACCCTGCAGGATACAGGATAAAGCGGGATAAACAATGAGTAAAAGACTGGGTGTCAGCAAGAAGAGAATGAATTCCCTTTGGGCCCTTTTTCGCCCTCCAGGCTTCTTACTTATGCAAGAGTACTTTAGAGCTGAGATGGCAATGATAAATCCTGTACCACCATGCTGCCAAGTGCGGATATTGAAATGACAATAATTCTCTCTTCTTTCTATTAAGATGAAAGAACTTTGTCACTTAATAATCTTTGTGTAAAATAATTGAAATCATCTGTATGTTTATCTTGTCCCATATGCAACGCTAACTTGTCACATGCTATGAAGTGATCTCATAATAAACCTGCCCGATTGTTTAAAAGGAAAACGATGCGCAGGCAGCAGCCATCTCATGCACTGTAAGGCTCACAGTAATGAATGCAAATTTAATGCAGACCATTAGGTGCGACGGGAAGCCGAAAGTTCATCAGTCGTCATCATGCTCGCACAAAATGCGTGCTTTCACCTTTCATGCTCCATCAGATAGATGCTACAGAAATATGGCTATATGATACTGGAAAGAGATTTTCATCATTTACCAATTTGAAAATCGCTTCAGGCTGAGAGTTGTTTTATTTTTTGGGGGAGAACTGTGCAGATAAAATCTAATAATATTTGTGAAGGCATTTGCAGAGCCTTATGAAGTCTGTGAATAAAGTACTCACCCAAAGGTCATAGAACATCTGTGTACGCATGATGAAATTAAAGGTTGTGATCTCATACTTGAGAAATCTGAAAGGTTGGGCGACAGAAGGCCAAAGTTTCCTGGGTTGTCTTTTCTTAGACTGGATGAATTCAATCCTGCTGGGTGGAAGAGTCTATGAGATGGCTTGTCAAATGCACCTTTTAAACCAAAGCTAATTACTTCTGCACCTCTTCCTTTACCTTTTCTTATGAACATATAATCCAAGTCTGACAGACCGCCATACCACGTTTTAGGGCGTGTGCAAGCAGTTATGCGCAAACATTACAAACACTTAGGACAAAAAGACAAGACGCTTATTTTATACCAAGACATTTAGCTTTATCAAGTGCAAATACAGCCAAACACAACATGTTAACTTTCACATAGTATATATCAGTTTAAAAGGATGGGCACAGCACGTTTTTTTTTTTTTTTTTTTCTGTAGCCAAATTGTAAAATTTAAATACATTTTGTCTTTCCTTTAACCTAAAACTATTCTCAGCTGGATATCAAATGGTCTTGTCATTGTGTATAAAGTTAAAATTACGACGACCTATTTATGATAAACACATTAAGAACAGTGGCACCACATCAACATTAACATTAAGACGGTCCATGTTCGAGCATCACATGCTTCTTGCAACAATATGCAAAAAAAAAAAAAAAAAAGTACATTTTTTTTTGTGTGTTTTAAAATAATTTAAATGCCTAAATTTTGAAGTATGCAAATGCTGAAAAGTCATCTGAAGGAACCCAGATTATTTGTAAGAATGTATTACTCATTATTTTGATGATCAGTGTTTGGTTTTCTTGGACTTTGTCCCTTTTATGCTGGGGGTCACCGCATCTGATCATTTGATCTACAAGATCTAGCACAGGTTTTTACACAGCATTCTCTTCCTCTCACAACCCTCCGATTTTACAACCAGGCTATGGATCAGCACTTCGTGCACTGGCTGGGTGGTGTGAGGTATAGGGTTGCTGGTCTTGGTCAAGGACCCAACAGTGGCAACAGGACTCGAACCCCTGATACTCCGATCGATAACCCAGAGCCTCAACCGACCTAAGCCACCATGAGCCCCAAATTGTAAGCATTATTCTAGCCAAGTTAGCTAGACGAAAGTGAAAACGTGCAATTCTTTTTCCATGGGATAGTCACACACCACACTATGACTATTTTGAAGTTAAAGAAACTCAAGAATCTCAAAGAAACCCAAATTTACTGAATTAAAGTATAAATGTCAGTAAACACAACCATTAAATGAAACATCTACATTAGGCTTTGAATCCTCTTGGCTAATTAGAGAAAAACTGTGAATGTAGGAATTGACTAATATACTGTTAGTCTAAAATAAATTCAAATATTACTGATTTTATTTAGTCACTACTATAGACCCTTAAACTAACTTAGCATTTATAGAAAGTTTAAAAATTATTGACTGAAGATCAAATTCCGGGAGTGGTGGCTCAGGTGGCTAAGGCTCTATGTTGTTGATTTGGGGATCTGAGGATCCGGGTTGCCACACCCCATACTACCCAGCCACTGAATGCAATGCCGGTCCCAAGGCTAGCAAAAAAATGGGAGGGTTGTATCAGGAAGGGCATCCAGTGTTACAGTAAACCTGTACCAAGTTGTCTATGAATCAGACGGTCCGCTGTGGTAACCCCTTTATGGGAGCAGTTAAAAACTTTACTGAAGATCAAATACAACTAAACTTTTGTTAGAAAAAATTTGTCGACCTAAAAGATGTTTATGTGCAAAAATTTGTGCAGAAGAAACCACACGGTAGAATGTTAATTTTGCAATGCAATGCTTAGTAGAATGGTTGCGTCTATATAGTTTTATAATTACAATAAAAAAAAAGAAAAACCCCCGGTTGCCATAAGGCCTTTTTCTGTATATGTATTGTGTTTATCCACCAATTGTAATATAGTACTGTAACGACGATGGTCTCACGAGGGGCAGGGCCGCGCAAAAATGCTTTGCACTGTTCAGAACGAGCAGGTCTGCAGGCTGCTACCACGCGGAGTTCTGAACAGGCAAAGGTGCGTCCATTTATAGACACACGGTTGCCAGGCAACGCCCCAATCAATGTGAACGCGTCTCACCTGGCGGCGTGTTTATTTAAGGGTCCTGATACCGCGACACTTCGTGCAAATATTAGGTAGCACCGGCAAAGGTATCAGGGCCAACGAAAGACAAAGAAAATACCAAAAGACAAACGCGCAGAAAGTCGAGGAGACAGATGCAAAGACCCAGCCTAAGACGGCAGCGAGAGAAAGAGAGAGCAGCACGCAACAATTAAGCGTGCGCGCTCAGTTTAAGTTATTAATGCGAAGCACAACCTCTCCCTCTCTCTCTATAAATCCTCGGTAAGGGCATAAGCTCCGAGAGCATCATAAGTTTTCGTTTTAGTTTCCAGAGCCCCATCCGTTCTCGCGTAGACGCCGGAGCTCTGTTTATTTTGTGTTTTCAGTTTTCTTTTGTTGCGTATCACAAGCACTCTCACCATCTCCTTTTTCATTGACCCCCTCTAAAGCCCTGCCTAAGGGCTCTTATCATTAAGACATCTTGTGGTGCGGCTCTCCATACCGCACCAAACGTAACAAGTACACATTCAACTTAAGTTTTAAACCTTTGCTTTCTGTGCATCTTACACCGCAATATTTTTTTGCCTTGACTTGGCCTTAACACCTAAAGTATAAGCCTTGTTTTGGTCCTGATAGACTCTGGTCTTGGTATTGCATTTCACTACTGTTGTACAACCAAGATCTCGAATCTTGGTATGGTCATGTTTCAGGTAGGCACTCACCTGCTTTATGACTTTATGGCTACTGGATTTTTAACTGTCTAGAAAAAAGATCAAATTCGACTGTTTCAGTGGCTAAACTTAAAACTTAGAAGTATTTATATATATTTTAGATATTTTATGCAGTTTTTTTATATTGCTGCCAATTGTCGCAGATTTTCATATGAAAATGGTCAAAATGGCATGTTTAGTTTTTAAGCAAACGAGAAAAAGCCCAAATGTTTGACAATGATAAAAAAGAATGAACAATGCTGTAGTTTCCTTTGTTGTGGTGTTCAGTACAGACAGGTTTAAACAATTTTGAACAGCATATGATCAACAGCAGAACAACAGAAGCAACAATGAAAGTCGCCGCTAATACAGAGATGTCATCTGTAGACAGACACACAGAGCCAGA